>JABUQX010066998.1:10000-25723 GCA_015478945.1 Trachelipus rathkii | reverse complement strand
AAAAAGATAAGAAGCACACATGATTAAACCAAAAGAACCAAAAACAAAGAACCAAAAGAAGAAACACAAGAGAAAAAAAAAGTACCATGTGAAAAAAAAACCAAAAAAATCAAACTACGAATAACAAATAAACAGGCATCCGCAACACTTAATCGTAAAAAAAAAACCACAAACAACCACCATACCAACACCACCGTCATCCAGCGAGGAAAAAAACAACAAAAATAGATAAGAAAACAAATAGAAAAAAAGCAAAGTCACGACTATAGAACTTAAATGAAAACACCAATACAAACAAAAAGTCAAATCAAATTCACACAAAAAATTCTGCAATTCGTCCAAAATGATACCGAAGAAAGAAAAAACCAAGAAGCCAAATAACAGCATCAAACCAGGAAAAAATAAATAGAAAATAGAAGTGCACTTCAAAGCGATAGAAAATAAAAATATACTTACTAGTTCAAAATATGTTAATAAATGACTGTTAATTTCATTTAATAATAAATATAATACATATAGCAATAACAAATATAAATATTACTATATATATCTTTATAAATAAAAACCATTCACGAATAAAAAGTATATAATAAGTTACAATTAATATTTCAATAAATGATAATACAATACAATGTAAATTATAAAGAGAGAAAAATAAATAATATAGCATAAAAAGATAAAAGAAATAAACAGCAAAAAAAAAATAACAAGAACAGACAGAGAAACTGCAAAACAAAAGAAACAGGTAAAAGGGCTATAATAACCACGAGAAACATACAAAACCAAACAAATAAACACAAACCACAACACCCATAAAAAATAAACGCCCCACCCACGAAACCATATAAATCAATCCATGGAAACCAACAAACAAACCAAACCCAAATGACGAAAAACACAACAAAAAACAACAAAATCAAACCTCCAATAAATACAAACCTAAATACCAAATACAAAATCATATTCCCCAAACAAACTAACCACAAATACCCAACAATAAAACCCCACCAACAGCAACCTCCCCACAATCAACAACAACCAGAACCAGCCGTCGCCACTCCACCATCACAAACAAGCAAGAAACCGACAAAACCCATAACAAGCGAAAACACGAGCAAATCAGCAAAGTATAACGATACCCAACGATCACTCTGAGCTTATCGCTAAACAAACACGAACACCCAGTACAAACAAAGAAACAAAAAACCCCAAAACCAACAACACAAAGAGATCAATACACCATAGAACGCAACACAAATAAAGGATCAAAGAAATCGCACAAACAGCCAAAAAAATAACAAACAAACACCAAACAAACATCCACCAATAGCAAGAGAACAAGCAAAACAAAACAAAAAAAATATATATGTGAAAGAAAAAACATATAATGTAATATTGCTCAAAGAAGAAAAAACAAAAAAAGAAGGAACCACCAAAGAAAAAAAAAAAGGACAAAAGCAATACACATTTTGAACGAAAAAAAAAAACCAAATTAAAAAACTCTTGATTATATAGACAACAGAAAAAAAACTGTAAAAGAAAGAAAGAAAGAAAGAACCAAACAAACAAACCCAACACACTACAAAAAAAACGCCCTAATATAAACATATACGAACCCAACGCACAGCCAAAAAAGAACTCCTCCCAAACCTAAAAGAAACAAGAGCCACCCCACAAGTATCACCTAATAAGCAACAATAAAAAAAAAAAAAAAAAATAGTAGAAAAAAGAATAGTAAAATCAAAAAATAAACTTTATATATAATAGCATAAAAACAAAAGAAAAAAAAAAAAAAAAAGAAAGTAATTATAGAGATAATACCGAATAGATAAATATCTTGAGAAAAATTCGAGTTAAGAAAGAACCAATCAGAAAAATAAGTTAATATTTATAATAATAATGAAAAAAAAAAAATCCCTTCTATAAACCCTATAATCTCAATATCATTAAAAAAGAAAAAAAAAAAGATTAGGAAAAAAAAAAATATTAAGCAAAAGGATGCAAAAACCATCATTAAAAATAGAAAAAAAAAAAAAGATCATCATTCCAGAAAAAAAAAACGCAATACCAATTCCGAGTACGAAATATTCTGAGAATAAAAGTAAAAGAAAGAAAAAAAGTAAAATAGTCCAATTCAATAGAAGCCAAGACGGGTTAGGCCAAATCATTATTGATGATTTTAGCAAACCAAAAAAAAAAATGAAAACATAAATGAAAATTTGGAAGTAATACTCGAACAAAAAAAAATGGAACCAAACAGGTAAGCCTACAGATCTAAGAAAAAAAAAAAAACCAAAAGAAAAATCACACAATCGAAAAAAATATGTGGGCCGATCAATCAGTAAAAAGAAAAGAAAGAAAGAGAACATGGAGAACACAAATAGATCCCCAAGAAGGAAAGAAATAGAAGATATGGAAAAAAGATCAATGCTCGCAGATCTGGGAATATAGTGAGATAAGAAATTTTTACACCGACAATGGGTGGGAATGCAATTTAATCACTTGACCAAGACGAATTACAAAAGCTGGTCATTTTTGACGCTGGAGAAGAGTGGAAATAAGGAACACGAAAACTTACAATAATATAATATAATATATATAATATATATACTATATAATAATATATAATATATATACATAAATAATATAAATAATACTAATATAAATATATATATATAAATCTTTTATGCAATAACGAAGCGTATATATGATCGGTGTACGTATGATATATGCAAAATTTTTATTATTTATATAATATATAAATAATAAAAAAAAAATATATAAAAAAAAATAAAATATAAATAGATAAATAAATAATAATAAATATAATAATATAATATCATATATCAATATATAATAATATAATAAAAATATAAAAAATAAAAAAATATAAAAAAAAATATAAAAAAAAAAAAAAATATCTATAAAAACATAAAAATAATATATATTTAATAAATAATATATATATAAAAAAAATATATAATAATTATTTAATAAAATACATATATATATATAGGAAAAAAATACTAAAATAGCTAATAATAATAATAAAAATATATATATAAATATATATACTAAAATATAATAAAATAATAAAATAAAAATTAATCTCATATTAATATAGGATAAAAACTATAAATAAAAATAGAAAAAATAAATATCAATAAAAATAATAAACTCATAATAGAAACTAATAAAAAATAAATAAAAAGTAAATAAATAAAAAATCCAGACAAATTTTTTTTTGAACAAAAAATTGAAAAAATATAGAAAAAAAATTTTCAATAATAAACTTTATAAAAAATTTTAGTGCTTAAAAACAAATTCATAAACTAAAAATAAAACTACCACAAAAAAAAACGAAACAACAACAAAATAAAACAATAAAACAATTACAAAATACCATATACCCCCCAAAACTAGAAGAATATACCAAAACTCATAAACAAACACCCCTAAATACATCAACATAATAAAACAACTAATATATAAATACTGAATAATATAAACAATAACTCAAAATATCAAACATCCATAGCTTCAATAAATCTCGTTCTTTTAGATTGAGTTTCTAACACAATAAGTATAATGTTAAGAAGCTCTCCGCTTCCGCCTTCAAAAAAATCAAAAAATGTTAAAAGACAGATAAATGAATTCATACAGTGTACAACAAAGATAAACAAATGAGTGTTTCTAATACCGTATTATAACATGTTAACATAATTACAAAGATACACAACAAAAAAGATACTCCGCCTTCGACAGTTAGGAACTTAAAAAAAACTAAAAAAACGACAATAACAAAAATATCTACACGCCATATTAACCAATACCAATACAAAAAAAAAAACCAACCAGCCCCCTCACTCCGAATGACCCCAAAAACACTCAAATTAGGACGCACCACTATAAACGGAAACAACACGCATAAAGAAAACACTAGAACACAATACACTCAAAATACGAACACAACAAACAAACAAGATAACACAATACAGCACACCTAATTCTAATAATAAAAAGATCTTCATAAAAAACTATCATAATTTCCATACTCGAAATGTTATCTGAATCAATAAATCAATTTTACCTTGACAACATAAACAACCAAACCAAACATCCTTAACAAACAAAACACTAAAACCTAAACTCAATTACAACAACATGTGGCCAACAAGCAAATCTATATTATACGCCAATCTCTAAAACTCGCAAGAATGAGAATGATGATAAAAACAATAAAGATAAGAAAAACAATAAGAAACCAAAACAAAATGAAAAATAAAAAGACAGGTATAAAACTAATAAAAAAATAACAACCACCAACACATCGATAACTATAAGATAACCAAACAATACAAAACAAAAAATCATCAAATCATGACAAAATTCAACCAACCTAACTCACTAAACAGTACACAACCCAGAAAGCCAAAATATCAAAAAAGCGGATACAAAAAACTCAACCACACCACAAACAATATAAAATGCAGTCTTAAAAATACCAGCGGGCCTATAACAAACTGACAAAACAAAACCAGAACGACTCAATGTATAATCTGAAAATATAATGAACACAAAAACAAATACCTGTTAATATAATCATATAACCTAAGAACAAAAATATGAAAAATAAATAAAAAAAAACGTGAGCAACAAGAATAAATCAACGACGATAGTTAATTAAAAAATACTCAAGCGATATTTTACTGTTTAAGTATTATATAAATTAAATGCAAAAAATCAACAAAAAAAAATAACCATATAATTTTACGTTATAAATGCAAATAATAAATAAGAGAAACAAAATGAATTAAATAAAAAAAGGTGAAAAAAATCATTAATATAAATATTAAAATTCTCACAAAAACACAAAGAAAAAAATGAATTTTAAATTATCAGAAAATACAATATAAAAATTTTTTAGCCTAAATTCAACTTTCGTTTGGTACTTATTAAAATATACTAAAATATGAATAATAAATATATTGTCAAAAACATTGAATATTGAAAACGGTAATAATATTAAATCAAATAATGTTAATAAGACAATAAAATTTAGAAAATAAATTGAATTATGTTATCAAAATCGAACAAAAAAACAAATGGGAATATAGGAAGTGCCTATAGTTTTTATGAATAAATTAATATAATTAAAAAATATGATTAAAAATTATTAATAAAATTAAATATAAATACTCAAATAAAAATAAAATAATTAATAAATAAAATAATAATAAATAAACTGCAAAATTAAAACATTATAAATCTATACTTATCAATACATCATAAAAAACTCTTATTAATCCCCCATATAACCAATTTATTATATAAAAATAATATAATGTAATAATAATTAAATAAAGGTTTTAATTACCGCAACATACATATATATAATATTTACTATATGAGATACCAAATATTATCACATATAACATACCCCAAATTAACACCCTAAAAACTCAAAAAAATTAAACATAAATAATAAAAAGAAAACAAAAGACACAAGGATAAAACAATTAAACCGGATATAATGCAAAAACCACAATTATTAGGCTCCTGAGATATATAAAATATAAATAAAAGATTTAAAATAATAATAAATAAATTCAATTATAATAGTCACAAATCGTATATTGAAATATATGGATACTATTATATATACAGAGAATTTATGACAAATATAAGTAGGTATACTGGAAAAAAAATAAATAATATTAAGAAACTTATTATAAATACATTAATTTAATAGCATAGATTATAAAATTAAAAATAAAAATTATATATAAGAGATAGTAGACAATAGTAATTATAAAAATGAAATATTAATAGAAATCATTAAATCATTTCTTAAATCAAAAAAATTAAAAGTGTTGATTATTTTTTTAGAAAAATTAGAAAAAATTAAAAAACGTACAATAGAATTTAAAATAAAAACATAATAATAAATAAACTTACGATATAGTATAATCATTCTGCTATATAAACTAAAGTCATTGAAATAATAAAAGGATTAATGAAAGCAAAGTAACCGACAAGTAAGTAAATAAGAACCAATAATAATAGGAGTATACGAATAATAAGGCCCCTCCCAAATATAGAAAATGAACATTATCCTACCCACATGTCTATTAAGTGAGCTGCCAGCTCAAGATACTCTAAAAAATAGTCTCTCAGTTTCACTCCTAGCGTAATCATAATTACTTTATAAACACACTCACAAAATCATACCTTATCCAAAGAATCAACATTTAATAAACACTCAACATAAGCTTGTAAACAAGAAAAACAATATTCCACTATAAATAGTTTTTGAACGTATCCAACATTATGGTAATTTACAAAATTAAATAGAATAAAAAACCACATTACACAAATCCAACAAATCTGCAGAAAATCAACATTACGATCAACTTTACAACATAAAATCAACCAATTACTTACCCAACGATTAAAATAATCCCCAGAAAAATACACTCGTTTGACAAGCGGAAAACAACACACAAACCAATACATCGAGTTCTAATAGAGAAAAAGACAAATTTTATGTACCCACCCTAAAACCATGTTATAGATCCTGCAGTTTGATTTAAAAAAAACTAAAACCGTCAGGGAACAGTCTCAGGACTAAAGGGGGGCCACAAACCCACATCAAAAAAACATCAAAAAAAAAAACTACAAATAGATAAAATAAATATAAAAAAACTAAAAACTATAGATTAAAAATAAATCATAACAAGAACCGATATTAACAAATTCACCCTAAATTTCTTTTAGTAAACGACATTTGCAAATTATCTAAGAAAATCAAAAAACAAATTACTCAACCAATAGACTAACCACTCCTAAGCAAGAAAGGCACAAAACCCAAATATCAAGACACCAAAAAAAAACTATAAGACAATCAGAAGCAAACAAACATTTTGCCTAACATACCCGACAACCATCAGGCCTACGACGATAAACCCACGGTATTGAGGAGACATGCGGAAGCTAGGGAACTCGCTTTAAAGAACTCTCTTCAACTCACCCAACCTATCTCATTGATAAGGAATGTCTGTGGAATATATATCAGCAATAGTCTCTACTATCAGTGAAAAACACGCAAGAGCGCAACCCCACATAGGATTCACCACCCCCTTACAAATAAAAAAAAACAAAAAAACACACGGTGCTCACAACCCCCCCAGGATTAAAATTAGAGACGCTGTTCGATAAGTTCTCTACAAACAAGAATAAAATTAGGATCAATTCTTATTCATCAATTTTTCGTAAGTGGTAAATTGTTGTATGTCGAAATCTTTTGTTAATATAAAATGATGGAATCTGTTGAAATTATAATTTTTGAGAGTCAACATGGCCAGCTTTATACTGTTTTTCAAGAAAATGTCAGGTGATAAATTAAGAGGAAATATGAAAGACTTTAGAGGTAAGACCAACGAGAATAAAGAAAAGAAAGTTAATAGTAGGGAGGAGAAAGAAGAGGCAATGCAGGTTTTTGAGATTCTGCGGAAAAAAGAAATGATGGATGATATTGTAAAGACACAGAACAAAACCATAAAAATATTAAACATAGAATGAACTTACAACAACAGAGCAGAAAGTACGGGCCAAAATTGATTCAAATCGCTACGCTAGTGAACAAAATGAAACAAAGATGAAAGAAAAAGGTGGAACATTGTTGATACTACCGCCCAAATAAAGAGGGCTGCAAGTAAAAAAAATCGAGAAAGCTAAAGTGACCCTCAATTGCACACTGTATATGCGCATGTGGAAATGAAAAAGGTTGAAACAATAGTGTGTGCTGCCTTACGGGAAGTAGGATTATGGGATTACTCAAATGAACCAAAGCGATAAAGGTATAGAAGCATATTGTTGAGACAGACAGAGAGACATGAAAGAGAACGGAGAAATGAGGTGAATCATAGGAATCGGTTCTAAGTGTCTCATGAGCACATGAGGAAGAGGGAATGAAATATTTTTTAAATAGATAGCACCCACATAATTTCTCCTTGGGAATATGCAAAAGAAATGTCGGGGGCTGATAGCGAGTATTGACTGCTAAAGTGAAGATAAGGAACTCAGTGGACGACCATGATTTCCTTTTTGGAAATAGCCTCCTTCTCTCTGTTTCGTTATAAATTAAGTTCGTCTTTTTCTCTCCTTATAATTTAGGCTAAGATCTCGGATGGCTAATGTCGTTCTCCATCGAAACCTGCTCAAAAGCACGATAATTAACTTTGAGGTAACTATAACTATTTAATAATAGTATATGAATTATATATATATATATATTATCGAAATTATAAATATAAACATGTTCTAGAAAAGATATATATAGAAATAAAAATATATAAAATATTGTATAATAATAGTATTTGTAATATATAATAATTAGATTTTCTCACAATAGCATCATATATATAATGTTTTTAATATAAAAAAAATTTAATATTAAATATAATATATTCTTTTAATAAAGCAATAATAACAATAATGTTGTTGTAATGAATGTTTTTTTCATTCCGGTGATGCAAGGGACAGCCAGTAGTAACTAAATGATTTATAAATAAGTAGTAGTATGTATCTTATGAATACTTTAATTAAGCGAGTTTTGAAACTAATATAGTATAAAAAAAGGCTATAAGATATAAGTATATAAAAAAAGTATAAAATATAGATAATTAATATTAAATTTTTTTTATTTAAGTAAAAATAAAAAATGTATAAATAGAATAAATTTATAATAAAATAGAAGTGAATATAAAATAAATATCTATTATACTTCAAATAAATAATATACTTGTATATAAATTAAAACTACTATAATATATAAAAATACTATTAGATTGCCCGACGACAACCACAAAGTAACGTAGTACCTCGGAAGGTAGAACTCATTATGTGCTGGTGCAGAGACGAAGATGACGCTAAGGGACAAATTGTAAAGATAATTACAGGATCAACATCTGCCACGGAAAAATATTAGGGATGCGGCGTTGCTAATGGGACTACATAAACATGAGAATTGGGTGTCCGCGAGTTCTTGGAGCGGACCGGGGATAAACGCCTTGTGCTCACGCTCAAAAAGCGCCAACACTAAGGAAAAAAAAATGATAGAGGAATGGGCAGAGAAGTAAGTACGGAAGAGATTTTCTGGGAAAAGAATAGAATAAATACCTGAATGTAATGCTAACTGAGCAATTGGAGAAGATTACACAAAGAAAACTAAAAATGTGGAATAAGGGAGACTATTCAGAAAAATTTAAATTAGAAATGTAATTATTGTAAGAAATAAAATATAACATGAGATACAATGCAGGGTAGTCAACAAAAAAAACAGAATAAATATTAGTGTGAGAAAAAAAAAAAGTGAACAATAAATCAAATGCTGAATAAAGATTCAGCTATAACAAAAAAAAAAAAAAATAAAAAAAAACATTATAACAAAAAAAAGAGAAAAATCATAAAAAGAAGAATACGTAACAAAAATGTCTAAAAAAATCATATCGGAAGAAAAAATGATAACAGAAAAAAAAATAGATAAGTTACTAACAAGGCAAATATAAATAAAGAAGCGAAAGGAATTAAAGGATATATGGAATTAGAAGATAAATATAAAAGGAAAGAAAAGGAAGACATTAAAGAAAAAAAAGACAAGTAAAAAAAAAAATAAAATAACAAAAAAAAAACAAAGAAAAAAAATATAAAAGAATAAAAAGAAAAGAAAAAAAAAAATAGAAAATCAAAAAAAAAAAAATAAAAAAGAAAAAAGAAAAAAGAAGAAAGAAAAAAAAAAAAAAAAAAAAAAAAAATAAAAAAAGAATTAATAAGGAAAAAAAAATAAAAAAATAATGCAAAAAAAAGAAATTAACAAAAATTGAAATTTACAGAGAGTATAAAGAAATAGATAGACGAGATGAGATTATCTGTGACAGTAAAGAGGAAGTCATAGGTGATAAAACAAAAATCGATAAAAAGAAGAAAAAAATAAAAGCAAAAAACATATATCTATATACAAGAACACAGAAGAAAGATAAATACCAATAAAGGATACTCAAAATAAATCAAAATCACAAGAACAGCTAACGATACTAACTAGAATAGACACTTAACAAAATAGGCATGCAGCAAAAAGACCACAAAACAGAAAGGCTAAGAACCAATCGGTATCGACACAAAAACGACAAAAAAAGAATTAACAACTAACAACAAACCCCAAAACACAACGTGAATGTCAAATCACAACGACAAACTTAAAAAAAGGAAAATAAAAACCCCAACTCAAAGTGAAACGCAAAATGATGAGATTCGCATAAATTTTGTAGAGTAAAAAAGAAGAGATGACTCGCTTTGCAAATCTTAAGAAATGTGGTTATGTTGGAAGTTTACAACAGTACGCTGAAAGACAGCGGCAAGAAGAAAGAAAAAACGAGGATTGGTAGGGACTAGAGAGAGATTACTTACACGAAGGGAGCCAAGTTCCGACATTATGCTATAATAGGAAACACCAAAACCAAGACAGAGAAAAGAAATCGTCTTCTCATAAAACTGTAAAATAAATAAACCAAGAACGCTTACGCTGGAAGAGGCGACTGGAAATGAACCAAACGAGAAGCACAAGGTGCAACGCAAAGGCAAAAGATCAGTAAAAAGTTAACGACGGAATGAGAAAAGATATAACAAGTAGAGCAAGCACACGAGGATAGAGATGCGAATCTAAAAGAGAATGACACCCTAACCGAACGCAAACTGCGCCTCCCCGCTAAGCTAATAAAAAAAAAATCGGCCCACCACAAAACACAGCCTTAACAAACAACCTTAGCACAATAAGTGCAACCGAAGTTAACCAGAAAAGAATAAAAATAGTACTCTGCTAACGAAAATCATTGTAGGAAAGACGAGTAACAAAAATAGAAAGAAGAAAAAAACAGCAACTTCGTTAGCCAACTAGATCGCACCAAAAAGGAACATTGTGGGGTGGATAGTCCAAGCGATAAAAAAGTAAAGGAAGTAAGAATACTGGTTGAACACGCAGAAATGATAAACTCAACCACTGGATGGGGACCCAGACAGAAGCGATCATGGGCACCAAGCAGTGCCGATTTTGAACACGGTCAAAACCGAAAGAACCCCATAGCCCCGGCGTATATGGTCAAATTGAAACATTAGATACACTTAAAAGCATCAAAAATTCAATTTGGGATTAAACTAGAGTTTACAAAGCCACAACAATGGACATTAACTAAAGCATTGCGATAAAATTACACCTACATTGAGAGGGTGTTCTTACCGAGAGGGAACAAAAACGAAACCAAAAAATTTACTGAATTCACCATAATGTCCGCACATCCACCTAAACAAGATGCGAGAGGAAAGGTACAAAAGCGAATGAACAGGAAAACAACGTGGCCACGAACCACTCACAAATCACAGGGGCACACACTAAATACCCTTTAGACAATCGATGACAAACACACAGCGATTAACATAGGACAAAGCGCCGAACGTGGCACACCACCCCATTCAAAAGAACGGAAGATTCCGACTCCGTACGAGGAAAACACTCTCACCCCAAGACACAGGGAAAATATAGGGTCAGAGCATTCTCTGTCGTCGGAAGAGGCAAGCGCGCCCGGAAAGGACCTAAGAAAATGAAGAATAAGAAAAGCGCCGAATAACTAGCCACCTAAGGAGAATAATGACCCCACCAATAAAAAGGATGGTGGCTTTTGTCAAACATGCAATGAGAAAACACTATAGAGCAAAATATTGGTGAAGAGGGAAAAACGGTGTGGACCCAGACACAACCTTCCAGAACACAATTCCCTGCACCAACTGAATTTAACAAGTAATGATGACAAGACGAAATCATGACACTTCACAATAGGCAAAAACGAGGAACCTTAAATCAAGAGACTTACCATATGAGTGTTGTAGTGAAATGTTGGAAGAAAAAAGAGAATAGTAGTGGGTTTATCCAGTCTTTTCCGCAATTGGTGTTATAAGATCTTGAAGAAAGAGAAGAGCGGAGATTGAATATGGCTGGTAAGAGAGGGAAGAGAATAATGAAGGAATAAATAGAAGTGAGAAAGTTGAAGAATTAGGGATTGAAATCTCTGCTAGAATTAATAAGAAATATGAAATCATTACTGAGTGATGCATATCAAGAGCGGAAAGGGCAGACTGCATCATAGAAAGTAATACATAATAGACTACTATAATTATTGGATTTTGGAATTGAATGTAAATAGTAAGACGTTTATGAATAGTAGTAATAGTATTGCCAACGATTGATAGGAGAGAGCGCCATATCAAGACCAACGTAAAATAGTACCTATAGAAATATAAAGGGGTAAAGGAGAAAAGGGGAACTGTAGAAAATATATTAGGGGAAAAAGTTTCTTAGTGTTGTAGGCCACAGCAATCTTGTCTTCGGGATAGAAAGGGGTGCGTCGAGTGAGACTGAAGGCACTGATTGGTGAAGAACAAGGGCGTTTAGGAGTATGAAGTAGATGTGATGGAAAAATCAAATGAACATTTAATATTAAAAACAAAAAAAAAGAAGGAGCATACTCTATGAATTTGTGATAAGATCACATTGAAGAGAACAAAAAATAGCAACACTAAAAACGGCACGAAGTGACAAGACCATACAAGCAAAAAACGGCAAACGCACCAGACTACAAAAATCTGAAAAATACGGCTAGATATTTATCCAAAGCAGATTTTTAATAATTATGAAGACGATATGGGACTTGCAGCGAAACACCAGGCCCCAACGCAACAACAATCGCACCACAATGATATAGACCAAAACAAGATAAATACAGGGAAGCTATATCGCAAAGAAAGAGATGATTCAAATTGAAAAAATATGTGCCCAAACACACAACTTAGTTACAAACACCGAGGTAGTCAGAAGCTTCCTGACATGAATCACAAAGTCATAGTCAATTCGCAACAAAGACATATGAAACAGCAACTGCCTGTCTAAGAATCCATCAATACCAAGAGTCAACGTCACATGACGTGCAATGCGATTATCAGGATCATCAAATAATATAGCGGCCAAAAGTGAGACAGCAAGAGTCCTGTAGTTAAATAAAGTCTCACTTGGATTATATCAAATTTGTAATAATGGGAATGAGAAGGATTATGAATATGGAAATTTACAGGACAATGACAAAAAGATGTATTGTGGTCAGCAGTGAACCAACAATAGAGGTCAGACAACATTAGGGCAGAAATTGGATCAAGGTCAAAGTAAAATTAGAAATGAATTGGAGAGGATGATGCCATTAATTGGAGTGATAGTGAGGCGGATTAAGATCTGATGCAGAAAAAAGCAGATACCTACTAATTATATGTAGCGAGAAAAGAAATGGTCGATTTAAGAAGGTACCTAGCATGGTTGAATGCGAAAATACTGAAAAAGGGAGTTAGACAAAAGAGGAAAATTTGGTATGACGGATTTTAGACAGAGAGGGTAATACCCTCAGAAAGTAGTAAAAATAAGCGAAGGATTCGGTAATTGAAATAGTTAAATACAAGTAACCGTAATTCAACATGATAAGAAGCATCGAAAGTGTTTGAAATGGTTTCTTCACGGCACTTTAGAATGGATTTCATATTTCCCAAGAACAAGAGATTACAGCAAAGTCACCACAATATCAAATGTAAATCCAAATTCAAAAATTAGAGAATGTCTTAGGAAAAAAGAGACTACATAAGAAACCATGTTCCAAAAAAACACAAGGAGAAATAAACATTGAACAACACAAACACAACAACCAAAACAAAAAAAAAAAAAAGCAAAGTAGAAAAAGGAAGAAATACCGAAAATGAAACAACTACTTAATGAATAGGGTAAAAGACAACCAAAGAGCGCACGAAAAATCTCGACTATCCATACGAAAATGTTTTAGTATGCTTAAGTTTTGTAATGTGCTATAAAATCAAAAAGACTAAGGTGAAGTCAAAGATGAAGCAAATGATTGAGATTCTCTGAGGCAGGTAACCATGTCACTGATATGTGAAAATTGGAATGAGAAAAACTACGGGAAACGGAAATGATGCAGAGAACATTATGTAATGTAGTAGGGAAAGATTAAAGTTGAATGGGATGAAGGGGGAAGGGTAATAGCTGTGCCATTTAAATCGATTGAAGTGGAATGTAAAGGGATGATGTCTTGAGGTGCAAACCCAAAAAAAATTAAGAGGGGTCTTTACAAAATTGTGAAAAAAGAGGAACCTAATAGTTGGTATACCTCGTAGATTAAACTCTCGCAACCCTAAAAACGAAAAAAACAAAACCCCAAAAGAAAAACCACTAGAATAGTACGAGAACATACCTCCAACTCTTTGCACCATCCATCAAGACGAGCCACGCCAACCAATGCGCCATATAAAGGACAAAGTTTGAGGAGAAATCATAATAGTATCCGATTCAAAACCCAATGATGTCCGCACAACAGAAAACAAACACAGGCGCAGAAAGAAACCAAAAATTAGGAAATAAAAGGAAGTAGACACACATAACAAAAAATAAAATAGAACAAAAATTTTTCATAATACAAGAATATGCCCAAAATGGCAGACCTATATCATATCATAGGATTTATCCTATCGTCCATTCTATTGCGTTCACAAAAACTTTCGATTTTTCAGGAAAAGGTAGATGCAAAATGACGCAACTTTAAAATAAATAAGAAAGGAAACCGACACGAATGCACACTTAGTAGAATAATGATGAAGAGAAGTAGAGTTCGTAAAAAAAAAAAAACAAATTACCCAACCAGGAAAAAGAATGTATATAAGAAAAAAAACAATCCAACACTAACACAAAAAAAGAACAAACAAAAATTCACCTGAATGAACCCACAATTAATATATAAAGTAGGGGTTGTCGAACCAAAGAAACTACGTCCACCAATTGTAGACAACAACCCCGTGTACCATATACCCCCCGGCACAAATTAGCTTAAGCGAGAGGCGTACGGTAAAACTGAAAAAGAACATGTAACATTCCAGGTCACGTGTCAACGACACCAGACTCTAAGTGCTTGACGAATGCCTCGTTCACACATATTGTCGCCGAGCGGAGCTGCTGAAGCATGATAGAGAAGAGAAATTAACATACAAAATAGTAAACAGAAATAAAATATCCTCAACTAGAAAAACTAGCGAGGATATTAATTCCACAACTATTAAAAATAAAAATGTATATCAATTATGTTTGAATGTACATATATTTAAAATTTTTCAATATAAAAATAAAAAAAGTTTGAAAGTTATAAGCACTAAAATTTATTTTGCTCTCCGAATTAAGCTCCCTATAGAATGAAAATGTATCCTCTTAGGTGCGGGAGGTTTTTTTCAAAAACGACGAAAATTAATGATTATTTGTGGAGACACTAAGAGACAAAAAAGATAATCGAGTTAGTTGCCGATTATGCTTTTCAATACTATGAGAGTAATGATGAGGAAGCCCTAAATAAATATAGTATAATAAATATGTATATATATATATAATATATAAATGTAATAATAAATAATAATTATGATTCATAGTATTCAGATAAGATTGGATATATATAATATTAAATGTGAATATATTATATCATAGTTATATAAAAAATAGAAAATGATATATAAATTACTATATATAATAATACAAATAATACTAATATATGGTGTATATGTATCATAATAGTATATATT
>JABUQX010066998.1:0-5000 GCA_015478945.1 Trachelipus rathkii | reverse complement strand
AACAATATCTTCACCAAACCATCTATCATCTATATCATTAAAGATCCACAGTCCATACAAAACAGGATCCCATACATCAAATCCTGCAATATTACTTTATAAATTAAATAATTCCTACGGAAAGAAAGAAAGAAATACCTGAAAAATCAATTAATCACACTCATCTACAATCATTCACATTCATTTCATTCAAAAGTGAACCGAGTGATGGATGCCGCGAAACGAAAAAGACAAAGGTAACAAGAACTGAAACGAAACTACTCACTACTGAAGTCGTCAGAACACCCATCACTCACAGCAACACAATTATTCTCCCCCTTCATAACACCCTCATACATGACCTAATTTAAAAATACCCCAAATAAAATAAAAAATATGATACAACTAAAAAAAACTACCACTAAAGAGCTGCTCACCACATCCCTCCCACCTAAGTTTGTATCATATTTAACCCAACAATCCTATCCATCTATAACGCCGTTGTCATCACCCAATCATACTCTTGTACAACCCCTCTACTCCTAGTAAACGGTTTCTCATATTCCATCACTCGTTCACTGGGTATATTCCCACCTTCCGCTCTTTCATCAGTTTCCCCTACTTCATTTACACTTCCTTTCCCAGGTAAACGCTCAAACATTTCTGCAATTCTCTTTCTCGAATCTCTCATCCTGGCATTCCCTACTGACATTCACTACTTCATCCAATTCCACACAGAATTTACTCAAATCATCCACTTCCATATGCACACTCCTATCTCTAATATTTCTCAATCCTGCCAACACACTCTCACTTTCATCTAACGGAAACTTACACACAGTATACGTACTTTTCTTTAAACTCTGCTCATTATTCCCATTATCCCACCAGAATCCTGAAAAATACTCATCATTCTCATTATCATCATTAAACAAACACTTTTAATCTATTCACATTACCCGACAATCCACTTTTACGCTTTTTCTTCCGTATCTCTTCCACCAACACTAACTCTTTCCCCTTTAACCATAAATCATCCACTATATCCCCATTCTCATTCAAGTCATCCTCATTCATCAAAAACTTATACACGGGATGGATCTTTAAATAACCCGGGGGTTCCCTCCACGGCCTCAATTGGACTTGATGGGCCCTAAACTCATTCATACTATTATTCTCACTTTCCAGCACATAACTAACCCCATTAGACATAACCCTTTTCACAACATACAGTCCCTCAAACTTTTCTCTCATCTTGCTCACATTCAACCGACCCTTCTCAATCACTACCTTTAAAACCTGAGCGAAAGTGAATGATTGTAGATGATTGTCGATTGATTGATTTTTCATGTATTTATTTTTTTTCTTCCGTAGGAATTATTTATTTAATTGAAAGATTATTTCTGTAATTGTAATTGTATGGTGAAGAGGTTAGTGGATCTCGTAGAAGAATATTGAAGAGGTTGTGGTTTTTGAACACTTTTAATGTGTTAGTTGGTACCTTCACTATCTATGGTTCTATGGTACCTTTACTTTATGGTACCTATGTATTATTTTCAAATGTTTGTGTTTCTAAATTTCAAAAATGTCTTTCCTAAATCTAAAAATGTCTTTCCTTAATCTTTCTTATAATTGTAGTCTCATTAGTTGCAACATCATTCACTATCTTCCTTAACCAGGGATTAAATACTCGCTCTTTCATACATTCCCACAATTTAAACTTCCCCATGGGGCCAAACCAAAATATGTAGCGGATTTTCCTTACTCTAAAAATCTTAACTACAATAATTTGAATCAAAAGGTCGTGAGGCTGCCTTCCAGAATAAATAGATGGGATAACAATGATAAACACATACACTTTACCTTTATTACACAAAAAAAACCTACACCGAGTATATGTATCACACACTTTAGATAAATAATAATTAATATGTACATATACACGTATACAAAAAATATTCTACAAGGTATTCCAATACCACTTACTACAATATACAAATTACCAAATCACCAAATCCGCCACCTTATATTACAGTATACCACATACTACAATATTACTACAAGATTAATTTCGACAATCCTATACCTATATCCACTAAAAAAAATTTATAGAAAAAATAATAAATGATATTCAATAATAAATGTACTAAAAACAATATGCGAAATTGTCAATTATTAAAGTATTAAATGTTTTAGTTCCAATAGTTTCTTTCAATACGGTACCGTCACTAAATGTTCATATTTTATGTTTTCACTTTGGTACCTATACTTATTTATTTGGTACCCACACTATTCATGGTACCGTTACTTTTAATGTGTTAGTTGGTACCTGCACTATCTATGGTTCTATGGTACCTTTACTTTATGGTACCTATGTATTATTTTCAAATGTTTGTGTTTCTAAATTTCAAAAATGTCTTTCCTAAATCTAAAAATGTCTTTCCTTAATACTTTCCCTTCTGACACTCCTCACAAGTAGTTGATACATCATTCACTATCTTCCTTAACCAGGGATTAAACACTCGCTCTTTCATACATTCCCACAATTTAAACTTCCCCATGTGGCCAAACCTACGGTGAATCACTAATGCCATCCCTACCGTTCCAACTACCGAAAACACCGGTACATACAAATTATCCTCTCGTACCTTCCGAATATAATACACTATATTAGTACACACAACAAACCTTTTCGCAAATACCCTAAAATCTTCTATCAACTGGTCCCATCTACACACTTCCTTACCCAACAAAATACATTTTCTCAACTCACAGACCATAGGACATTCCTCTTGCATTACCTCGATATCTTTCATGCTTAACAGTTCTTCATTCCCCACACCAACTCTCACCATGCCAACAAAATCAACAACACACACATTCTCCTTCTGCATTCTAACAATCTCCCGACTTCCCTTCAACAACCTTTCATTCCCTACACCTACGGACAACCTATTCACCCTCAAAAAGTCAATCCCAAACAAAAAACAATATGGCATTCGCTCCTCGTCCAACACAACAAACCTATGTTCAACCTCCCCTAACTTTCCTACCCTTAACAAAACCTCTTCAAAAGCGACAAAATCACCTGACCCAATCCCTCTGATCTTCACATTCGTATTCCTCCTCTCAATCTGCCACGTCACTCGCTCAATCTCTCGTACCACAGATGCATTCACTAAAGAAATCTGAGCCCCAGTATCAATCAGTCCACAAAATACTCCCCATTCACCTGCTCTTTCACCTCCATTCTTCCATTATCCCAGTGCTCGCAAACACAACCTCGTGCGAGTGTGCCGCGCGTGAGAAATCATTTGCACAACCTGCATCACCCTCTAATTAACAGCGCCTCCAACTCCATGCGCAGAGAGAGCGAGTAACTTCCTATGCGATAAACTTTTCTCAATTACCCAATTATAATGTACCCCACTTAAACACTGTAAATGAAGCTCGCCCACTTTGCACCATTAACCACCATCACGCCCTGATACAAAACCGTCTCTCGCCCACCATAATGCCCACACGAGTAGCAAACTACCTTAAACAAGCGTGAGCGTGCACAAACAATTCAATACCTCTTGCAGCGCGGAAGCACCACCTACATTACACATCAGGCTTATAACTCCATTCATAAAATATTCACCTTCCTAATCCTATCTGCTCAGTTTCTGACGAGCGCACAGTCAAACTGCCGGCTCGCGCGAGAGTGTGCGTGTCATACTCTCACACTCTCTAAAACCAACCTAATCCCATAGGCTAAATCGGAGAAGCCAATAAATCCACCCCCACCCTGACTTTCTTTTCCCTTAATTAATCCCTTAGTAAATAATCCGGGTCTATCACTACCTTTTCATTCATATCTCAACTCCCAAGTCATTCTTGGACATCAAATCAGCAATATCATTCCTTCCACCCGGCACATACTCAACCACATAAATCAAAATCACTCAAATCTTCCAAAATTCTTGCAAGCCGATTATCATCAATCCTCATTCTCTGCAAATACAAGCTGGTGATCCGTTCGCACAATAAACTTAACACCATACAAAAAACGACGAACACTTCAAACAAAACCTCAAGCATGCAACCTCTTCAATCTTGGAATACTTCCTCTGGCATACTAAACGCTTCAAACATATCCATTCAATCGTTTCTTTCCAATCCCCATCATATCACCCTTTTCTTGCATCAAACAACCTCCATATAATACCCACTTGCATCCCGTATAAACTTCCAAAGGTTTCGCATTCTCACTATATCTGGATAACCAGCTCTCTACAATCCTTCGCGACTTCCGCTTCAACTTATCTATGGTATTATTAGTTAGAGTTATTATCCCTGCCTCCGGCAAGACTGGGTAAGGTGTGACAGTTTGGCACGAAAAGAAAGAATAGAAGAAGTAGGTGACAGCAAGTCGAAAAGAAAGCCCAGCGGCTTAGGCCGCCCCCTCGGGGAGGGAGTGAGCGCGAGTGAGCTGAAGGAGACTGCGTCGCCAGTCAGAAGAAGAATCCATCCTAGAGCTTCGACGGACTGCACAACCCCTCACTATACATATTCAAGTTGTGAGTATTCATCCCTGCCCAGGGTGGGCCACAGACCGATGACCCCTCAACAAAACCCTCCATTCACTGCCTATTATGCACCTTTATTCTCGCCTGCCAAACTCTCTCTCCTTCAGACATTCTTCACTGACTCAATCCACTTTTCTTCGGTCGCCCAGCCGGGTGAATTCCCAACACACTCACCACACTATACATCCACAAAAAAAAAAAAAAGCAGAAAGAAAAAAAAAAACCCTGAGGCGCTATCTCACTCAAACCGTCCCAATTGTAGTCCAATCAAGATGTGGTAAAATGCACAAGCCACTTCCTACCATTCACACTTTTCCTATTATTTTTTTGTATTCATCCATGTGTTCCTTTTCATGCCTGGGATGAGTGACTGGTTGGGTAAATAAGCTATGGTGAATTTTGTTATGTGGTAGTTAGAAGTGCGTAATGTGAGAAGTTGGGTATGGAGTT
>JABUQX010066997.1:10000-13986 GCA_015478945.1 Trachelipus rathkii | reverse complement strand
CCGTAAATTTTTTAAAAACAGTTTTTTTTAGGGGGCCTCGACTTATTAAGTTAGAGCCATTAATTGGGGCTTTTCCATAATCCATTAGGTTAGAGGCCATAGTCTGGGGGTTTTCATAATCCATATAGGTTAGAGCTATGAAAAGATAAAATTAGAACCCTTGGTCCACACGTATTGCAGAACATAAGGGTATAATCATTTACTAACCCAGTAATCATCTCATCATCCTTCTTTTCGGCTATTAAACGCTCCATTCTCTAAAATGAAATACCATCATATATATGTTCACCAAATTTAAAATATATTAGCCCCAAGCTGAGGGAACCTGAACCGTTCTTTTGGTGGAATCCTATATATTTTTGGGCAATCTGTAAATTCAAAATAAATTGAAAAATTTAAATATATAATAGCTTAATACTTACTGAAGCGGAAATTTGTCTCATTCGGTTGAAACTTTTTTTCACCATTCTATGACTTTAATCATTCTTTGATCAAAGAGGTATAATATATAATTTATTTTAGTTTATATTATTTGTTTTGTATAAATCTTATCATTGAATTATCAACCTTGAAAATGGCAGGAAGCTGTTGTCTTTACCCGAAAAAACTAGTCAGGTAATAAATATACTCATATACTGATGCACTCGACCTAACACGCACACCTTACACACTTACTTCTGCGAACGCTTCCTTCGAGATAAGTGAGTTATCTACTATATACTTACACTATCTTCTCATCAACGTGAGTACACTGCGCGGTCTAAGCGTATTTGCCATGCTCTAACTACGTATCTCAGTGGATGTACGATATCTGACTCACTAGGTACACGCGCTCGACGACCTCTTACGTTATTATGATGCGACTCATCGCTCCGGACCAGAGCAGCATTGTGTGAGTGATGTGAGTGAGTGTGGAGTCTAGTAGTTATGATCTGTGCACTTGAAACTTCATGCGTTCAAGGAGTGAGCTGCAGCCTAACTGTATCCTGACCAAAAGCTTAGGCAATCACGCTCCAATAAAGGTTAGATATGTGAGACTTGTATACTTACGATCGTCGCGTTCCTATCAGTGTCCGAATCATCAACTAGATAACTCTCGTGAGGCCACCTGCGGTACACATGCCTATATATATATACTATACATATATACTCTAGCCGTAAAATATCTTCACTACCAGTATATATATATAACTATATAGTATAATATACTTATATATAGTATATATATATAATATACTCACTATATTATAATATATTATATAATAATATATACTTACATTTGTTTAATATAGTCATACTATAGTTATTAATATATATATATAATATAATATATATATATAATTCAAGTAGTTTGAACTACGACTAATTAAGGTGGTAGTAGTTTGTACAATGAGTCAAAGTTTTTTTTATCATGATTGCAAGTAGTTTAACTAAGAAGTTAATAAATATTTTTTACATTCTGTAAGTAGTTTTGTATGCTCCTACATTAAGATGAAAAATCATTTAACTGTCAGTTTCAGTAGTTATATAGTTTATAAGTCATTACATTGCATTTTCAAATATTTAGTGCCAGAAAAACTGCTCTTAATCATCTTGAAAATGTGATGTTTGTTTTAAAAGATTTTCAATCATACATCGATGAAACATTTAAAGGCAATTTGGAAGTTGCCACAGAGCTACAGCTTCTATTAATGAAAAATGAGAGCGCTACATGTGAGAACCAACGTTATAATATATATATATATATATATATATATATATACTATGATATAGTATATATATATATATATATAGTATATATATACTATACTATCATATATAATATATATATATATTATATTCTATACATATATATACTATACTATATATATATTATATATTATATATATGATATATATATATATATATATATAATATACTAATATATCATATATACGTATATATATATATATAATCATATATATATATAATATAAAATATATTATATATATAGTATAAATATATAATATGATATAATATATATATATATATTATATATATATATATATATATTATATATATATATATATGATATACTATATAATATATTATTATATATATATATATTATATATAATATATTATATATATATATATATAATACATATGATATATATAGCCAAAATCCTATACGCAAGGCAATAATATTTTCGCTACTCTTTTTCTAAATTTCTGACATCTTGCGCAATAGCAATGTTATTAAAAGCATAGCGACCCTAAGGAACCTAGGTGTAAGTCTTGGATTTTTGCACTTCGAATTTGTGTGGAAAAAAGCATTTCTTTTTTAGAATTATTTTATTTTCCTAATTTTATTAAAGAAAAATTCTTTCAGACTTATGAAATTATGAAATTAATAATAATAGAGTAATAAAATAATTAATAATCAAAATAATAATAAGTAAACATTCAATAATAATAATAATAATAATAATGAATAATCAAATAATAATAATAATAATAATAATAATAATACATAATCAATAATAATAATAATTCATCATTTTTCAGTTTTTTAAAACAATTTTTATTTAGTCGATTATTATGCGAAGTAAGTCTGTTACACGGCACCTGCTTACGGGATGCAGCGCAGCATTACAAAGCGAGCGCTTTAGCAAGCCGGTCTGCAATGCATTCAGCAGCCTGTCGCTGCCATACCACCTTGGTTATTGTAGTTAGTTTTTATTAAACTCAATAAATATCTTATGAAAAAATAATTTAATTTGATTAAAATAATCTTTGAAAATAAAAAAATTCTCAATCAATCAATATAGTATATATATATACTATATATATTATATAATAATATATATATATATATATATTTATATTTATTAATATATATATACTATTATATATATATATATATATATATACCCATATACTTATATACTATACAATATATATATATATATACACTATATATAATATATATATATATATACTATATATATATATAGATATACTATATATATATAATATATATATATATAATAATATAATAATAAATATATATATATATAATTATATATATATATATATATTATATATAGTATATAATATACTATATATATATATATATATATATAAATAGTTATATATTGCTTATTAGTCCTTTACACATATCCCGAATAGCTTTAATCAACTATTGACACTCTTGATATCTGCTTCACCATTATTATTTCTTTTTAAAGACATCACTTTAATCTCTTGATGACGGAGTAACTGCATAGCACATCTTTTCTCTCCTATTCGAAATCAATGGTTCAATTGAATACCTTTTGTCTCGTTCTATCCATTCCAAAGGCAGCTCAATATCGAGATCAGTAATTCTAAATTTGTTTATTGCTTTCAACGTATTCCTATTATTACTATTATTTTTGTTAATTTTTCTATTCTGCTAGAATTCCTGCAGGGATATTATTCGATCAGGCTAAGAATATTTACACCTAGCTGAACTGTCAATGTTCTTCATTTCATACTTCTGTCTTCTTCTGAAAACATATATCTTGTTTACAAGTATCCCCACTTTCAGAATGAAACCATTTTTGCATAGCATTCACCAACCACCTTGTTGTGTTATGTTTATAATTTTTTTTCTTTCCAAAACATTCACCAACCTTTGTTGTGTTTCGTTTAAAACTTCTTATACAGAACATCCAAGTCCTTTGTTCTTAGTTAGTTTTGTTTATCAAATTTCTTTCTCATTGACACTCTCTTTATACTCCTATTGATATATTTTCAAGTGAATAACTATCAACATTAGATATATAAGAGAGAGAGAGTCCTGTTTTCATGTCAATAACTAGTAGGAAGAAAATTAAATCACTTCTATATAGACCATTCTATATAGACAACAATTACTTACAGAACCTTCACATTCTGTTATATTATGGTAATACTGACTGTAATCAGTCTTATTCAATTTTTTTTCTTATAGTATACCAACAC
>JABUQX010066996.1:0-12500 GCA_015478945.1 Trachelipus rathkii | reverse complement strand
TCGAACAGCTCTCTCCTTCTGTGTATGTAAAGAAATTCGCATATTGTGTGTTAAAAATATTATCATCCTTAAGGAAGACTTTTAAAGTTTCCGTATCCGTGAATAGAAACAAAGGAGGTTCTGTTATCTGGCAACTTTGCCAAAATATTAAATCGTTATAATCTTTTGCTTGGAAGTATTCCGGATTTGAAACTTCCTTAGATCAAATGCTTATTTCTCATTATGCTTTTCGTACTGAAAAATTTTTGTTTGCGAAGCTCACGAATAAAGTCTTCATCACACAGCATGTTATCAGAATATTTTCCGTACCCGAAATAAATCGGTTTCTCTGAATTACAGAGTTAATCTTTTGTAGTTGCAATGGTAGGTATCTTGAAAATGTAATCATATTGAGCGCATGTCTTGGGGTGTAGATGCAAGAAGGAGCAGCTTTAACCAAGAACCAACAGGGAGCGTATACTCTGATGATGAATGTCACTAGGGTAATAAGCCCTTCAGATGGATTTATTTTAGAAACATACAATTAAAGGATTCTAATAGCTGTAGTTAGCCATGGAGAATGTGATATTGGACCTGAGATATGTTATTATCTATTATACCAGAACTAAACTCTCAAAATAAATTACCAGTAACTTTATCATTACTCAAATCTAGCTCTCTGCAGCCAATGCCTGATTTATAGGTTACATTAAATACTGCAAATTTTCACCACTTCTTAAATTCATTACTGATTTTCCCTGAATAGCCTAAGGGTTGAGGCCTTACCCCTCCTTCGGAGGGGTAATGCCCGCTACACCCTTCGTGTGATCCCCCTCTCAATTCGCACTCTTTCAAGGAGCCGCATCCCCTTGGTTTCTCTCGAATTATTGTTGCTCTAGATACCCCGTAATGAAACTTTATCGTAAGTTAGAACTTAGGATAAATATTACTATGACCAATGTGAAATTAACCCCACTAAATTTTAAAAATGATGAGTTTTGAAATATTACTGGTACACGGTGATTTAGAAACTGAGCCCTAGATAATTTTGGTTGCGTAAATGTAGGTTGCCCAAAAATGCTAATTCTCACCGTTTATTCCATAGTTCAAATGAAAGTATACTCGAAACGCGTGACCACTTTATGAAGCTAGTGCCAAATCATAGTCAAGATGCTGTATCTTTGACTAGATGTTCACTTTTTAAGGATTTGTACATAATACGCCTACCTATTGCATATGCTGGAAAATAGAACAATCGAATATTTTTATGACATGTTATACTACCTTGATAAAGGAAATTTCAGGATTGTTAGCGGTATTCATACGCATGGGATTTAGTTTGCATGTGTACATTATTATATTCTTATCAATTATGATATGTAGCTTAATTGATGCTAAAACTCTATGCTTAAGCAATATTCAGTCATAATTAAAAACATTTTATTTATCTGGTTATCCAAAATGATACTCAAATATACTTAATCAATAGTTCAATAGATCATAGCTGGGTTGGTGGGAAAGGGACTGCAGAGGGTGGTTTGATTACTGATTTACGGTTTTACTGCTTTAACAGTAAACTATTTACGTTTACGATATTTATTCAATAACTTAAATTATTTATGCAGATAAAAATTTTATTTTTGTTTGTTAAAACTTTCTTCCGATATTTAAATGATGTTATGATGAATTTTTAATATACAATATGTAAAAAATTTGTTACTTTAGCAATAATTCCTTCAGTATATATTAATAACAGGGTTATGCTAAATTGTGTAAATATTACATTTAGTTGTAAAACAATGATATTTAGAACCATTGCTTGAAAAAGTGAAAAGTTAACGTTTTCCGAACGTGTTACGTACCTGTTACCCCTAATGCGAAGTTTTGAATTTTATAGTTATTCTACATATGAAGATTAGGTTTGTTGTTATATTATATTCTTAGTTCAGCTAGTAGTAAGCTTGATTAAGTAAAAACTTTTACTTAGGCCATATACTCATATGATATATATAAAAAAACTTATGATGTGTTTTTATCCGAAATGTACTCGCAAAATTTTACATGAATCAATAGATAATAGATGACAAAAGTAATGACCAAAAATATCTCTGAATAAGTTGATTACTTATTACTATTTAAAATCATTAAACTATACAATTACTATTTATCTGTCTCCGATACTTATTTTTTATTTGATAAAAACTTTATGTTTTACATTATCTGTCTGTATTTATAATAACTAAGATATGAAAATTGTGTCAAGTATTACTTCAATGTAAAAAATAGCTCTAACCTCGCGCGTCACCCGTGGTGGCATAATGCCCACACTTTTTTTTTTGGAAAATTTCAAAAAATTTCTTTTCAGATATATTAATAAAATGTGGAAAAAAAAACCTCTAAATTTGTGTAAAAAAATAGTAAAACTAATAATTATCGATAACTAAATGTGGGGACAAAATTCCCACAACGTACGCGCCACCCTTTATAAATTTTTGAACCAGAATAAAATAAACAATAGAGACTTCAACATAATTCGGACAATCTAGTATTCTATCTATACTACTTGAAGAGATTCGCTGTATAGGTTTTTTACAGCAATCAATGATTGTCATTGAAATAACACAAGAAAAAAACCATTTTTTGAAATAATAATTAAAAAATAATAAAAAACTTAAAATAACAAAAAACTGTAGATCAAACGCAAAAGTCCAATACACATATCTATATGAAATTAGTGTCAAATTTAAAAAATTCATCCGTAAATTATAGTGTGGCAGATTTCCACACCTACTTGCACGTATGGGCAAAACGGACCGACGCGCAGGTTAATATATTAGAGATATTTTGGAAAAATATAATAGGGTACTCTTGTCTCAATGTTAGTTACTTGACTGGTGTTAAGTGTGACCTTTGTAATGTAACGGTTATTCGAGCTTAATTGTGTAGTCTGTTCGTTGTACATTATTTTCTTAGTTCATATGATGCATGTTGCTTTATTAATATGAAAACATTATTATGTTAGCATTATATTCGCTGTAGTATATAAAAACTCATTTTGGGTTATGTTATCCGAAATATACTCGGAAATTCGATGGTAAAATCTATAGAATGTAAAATTAACATATAATAAGATATGTATTGAAAAAAAGGTGTGATATGATGCTTGAGAAGTCAATTAATATACTGTATTAATATGGAACTTTTTAATTTAAGTTTATTGTGTTAAGTGTAGTTTTGCATGTCTTATTCTTAGTTCTGGATCTATGTTAAAATTATTAATGTAAAATACAATTTAATTTAAGATGCTATGCATATATATGAACTTTTTTTGTACTATGTTTAATCCGAAATGATACTCGGTGCATCACTAATCAATATATCAATAGATCAAAAGTTCATGAACGTTAGGAGGATGGGAGGAACGGATTTTAAGAATTACTATTTACCTGATTACAGCCTTTAAATCCATAAATTATTACCACTTACCTATATATCTTCTTCAAAGAACTTTTTTTTCGTTATTTTTTTAAAAACTATTTATTTTTATTTATGTTTAGGATAAAACTTTATGTCATTATTGTGGGATAGGATATTATAAGTATGATAAATTGGTAAATATACTATGTAAAAAAAAATTGTAAAAACACTTGTTACGTAGCAATAGCTTTCTGTTGATAATTAACAGGATGTATAAAATTTTTGTTAAATAATTGTCAATCAAAATTTAACGTTAAATATGTTAGAGATAGCTGAAAAATATGAATAATATATTTATAAATCCAATCTACAAAATTTATTAATCTTCTTGGAGATTTTGTTAATGTTAACATTGCACCTCCGTATTGTGATACTAATTTCTATTTTTTGGCCTACATACAGGGCCAGCGTCTGGATTAGCCTTCATATGTATCTTAAAAACTATTAAGGCTACAGTAAAACGGAATACAGTTGCGAATCCTTCCAAAGTTCCCCTGAAAAATGGTAAAAAAAAAAAAGAAAAAATAAAAAAAATAAAAAAAATTATATCTCAAAACAACAATAGCGACAGCGAAAGGAATACATGGAATCCTGGGTAAAATTTCACTATTAAAAATGTAAAAGAAAAAATAATAAAAAAAAAATATGTTAATTAATTATAGTAATATGATTAGAAGGGCTATTTAGAATTGGTTTCTCGTAAAATAAATAGACTTTCTATTAAATTTCTTTATACTGCACGACTAGGTTCTAGCCCGACGGAAACATAGGGACTTTCCATACCCTAGGAGGCGGAAAACCCCCCCCGACACCCAAATACCAAAGAGCGGGCCGGAGTCCCCCGGGGGAAATAAGCCTACCCCGTAGTTCCCCGGAATCCGGAAGGACCCCACTCCTGCCAATCGTTCGTGATACCCTGGTATTCTTTATAAAAAACAAAAAAACCAAAAATTTTTTTAAAATTTATTTTAACGAGAAATCCAATAAAAGCTCTAAATAGGCCTTCTAATTATATTACCACAATTAAACAATTTAAAAAAAAATTTTTTTTTTTTTTTTTACATTTCTTATGTAAAATTTTACCAGGGATTCCAAAAAAGTATTCATTTTCGAAATATTATTTCGAAATAATTTTTTTATTTATCTATTATTTTTTATTTATTTTTTTAACATTTCAGGAGGCAAACTTTGACCAGTCCCAGCAATGTATTCCGTACTGGACATAATAGTTTAAGATACGATATGAACGCGTATAAAGCACGCCCTGACCCCGAAATGCAGTAAACTAATATGTTAGAGGTAAAAATTAACATTATATTAGAGATATGCATGAAAAAAATGTGAATAAGTACTTTGTATGCTCGGCTATTACTTTACTTTATTAAGTATGGGAACTTTGTTAATGTTATTAGTTTATTGTGTGTAAGGTTGTTAGGTTGGCATTGTGCGTCATATCTTAGTTCTGGGACAGTACTTATAATGTGAAAACAATTGACTTAGGTCAATATCCCGTGTAGTATCATAAAGAACTTATTTTGACTATGTTATCCGAAATATACTCGATATGTAACCTAATCAATAATCAAAGATCAAAAGGTCATAACGTGTAGAATGAAGGAGACATGTTAAATCGATTACTATTTACTCTTTAAATCATAAATTATTTAACTGTCAGAAATTTAAAACACACTATTTACGTTGTTTGGATAAAAATAGTTATTTTTATTTTATTTTGGATAAAACTTGTGATTTGCATTTATTTGGGGAGATGAATATTATAACGTTATAATAAATTTGTTTAAAATATTACTATTTAATTAAAAAACTTTGGGTGAAAAATATATCCGTTGTCTGTGTGATAATTAGACAAGAGATAAAATTTTGTTTAAAATATATTGTTTTTTTCTAAAATAACTTAATATTTAGAGATATGCTTGAAAAATGATGAATATATTATGTTTTGCACAATGTAGTACTTACTGATTTAAGTGTAAACTTTTAAAACAGTTATTCAGCATAAGTTTGTTGGTTTTTGTGGTACATATATCTAGTTTGGACAATGCTGAGCTTTATTGATGTGAAACATTTATTACGTTAGCGTATATTATCGTATTGATAATAGCAATTTACTAATTTTTTAAAATATTACAATTAATAAAATAACATATATATTTAAATATGGCTGGCAAAATGTGAATATTCGTTTTGTATTTATTAGTTACTTACTGTGTAACTGTGATAACTTTTAACTAACATTATTCATTTTAAGTTGTGTAGTTGTCGTATAGATTTTTATCTTATCAGATATGCTATAAGCTTTATTAATTGAAAACTTTGTTACGTTTAACATATATTCGTTATTCTGTATGATAAATTACGATAGATATAGTTTTGTTAAAATACCATGTTAATCTAAAAATTAACATTGCTAGTTAGAGATACGCTTGACAAAAAGTGTAAAGTACGTTTTGCCATTAAACTTTACTGAATTAAGGTGTTAACTTGAATTAATCGTATGAATTGAGATGTTATGGTCTATTTGTTTTGTTACAATTATTTCTAGACAGATTGTATTTAGTTTTATAATGTGGAAAACTTTGTTCATGTTATCAGTGATAAAAACTTGTTTTAGTTTATGTATCAAAATGATACACAAAGTGACTTGAATCAATAGATCCGTTAGACGGAAAGATCATAGGAGAGGAGACATGAGAGATAGTATGAGGCATTACCTGATTTACTTCTTTTAGGTATGAAAAAATAAACAAATTTTGTACGTTATAAAGATAGAAAAAAAAATGTAGTTTGACAAAAAAGTTTAAAGACAATAAAATAAATGTTTTAAAAGTTTAAAAACACAAAAAAAATTTTAAAAATTAAAACTAATAAAATAAATTTGTAAAGTTATTAAAGCCGAAAACTATTAGCAAAAACAAAAAAGTTTTAATAAATTTTTATTGACCCTTGTCAACAGCGATCCAAAGGTATAGCTTAAATGGGGTTCGGAAAACGAACCCAAACAAGAACTAAGGATGGCGTACATCATTCGAAAATGGAGGTTGAACAATTTCTCAACTGATCTATAACTCTATTGAAAACAGGAACCACATCAGATTCGTACATGTTCGTTCTGCATGTTAGACTTTAGCTTGTTAATATTGGAACTTTGTTAATGTTAGCCATTATTCGATCGTAAGGTATGTTAGGTTTTGTCATGGTATATTCTCTGTCAATAAATATGTTAGCTTTATTGATGTGAAAAACTTTTTACGTCAGCATATATTTTTGGTCTGGTTATTAATTAGGTTAAGTTATGGAAACTTATTGTTAAAATTACTATCAATTAAAAAAACATGATATGTTAGAATATGGTGAAAAAGGAATAGATACGTCTGTATGCAAGTTAGTTTACTTACTGTTGTTAAGTATAAACTTGTAATAGTTAACATCTATTATCTAGTTCAGTAATTAGCTTATTTATGTGAAAAAACTTTGTTCCTTAGCATTAATTTTGGTCAGTTCATGGTATATAGATAAGTACGATACATTTGTAAATGTGACTATGACGAAAAATAACATATATGTAGAATAATGTTTAAAAAAGTGGAATAGGTTACTTCTATGTATAAAATATGCTTGACAAAGATGCAATAGTACGTTTTTATATATGTTAGTTACTTCCACTGCAGTAAGTGTGAACTCTTTATTTAAAACAGTTATCTGTTAAGTAACGTGTGTTAGTTGTCGTGTTACATAATATTATCATTTCATGATGCTAGTAGCTTTATAAGGTAAAAAGCTGTCACGTTAGCGTATACTCGTTGATTAACGAGTATACGCTAACGAGTATACTCTTGATCAACGAGTATACCTAACGTTGACAAAACTTTACTTACGTATACTCGTTGATCAACCTGTATACGCTAACGTAAAAAGCTTACGTTAGCGTAGACTCTGATCAACATTTACTCGTTAGCGTAATACCGTGATCAACGAGTATACGCTAACGTGACAAAGCTTTACGTTAGCGTATACTCGTTGATCAACGAGTATACGCTAACGTAAAAAAGCTTTTTCACGTAGCGTATACTCGTGATCAATGATATAAGATAATTTACAAACCCGTATTAGATTAGCATTATTCATGATAGTAATATGTAGTATTCATGATAAATTTTGTAGGTTTACTTTAAACAGTACCGTCTAAATGTATACACTTTATAACTTACTAAAACAAAAATTTTTTATGAATATACTTTATAAATGTAAAAACAAGAATTAAATGTATTGCTTAATGTTTCGAAAATGAATCAAACGGAATTCATATGTATTGCTGTAAGTTCGAAAAAATGGGAGAGTTTGGAACAAATCTCACTTGTTTCTAATAACGCTAATGGAGAGGAAATTTTTTGAGTAACTAAGAAACTCATCGACGAAGCATATTGGAAAATACAAATACGAACAGATTTTGCGTCCTCTGTTAAACCTAATTGAGTAAAATACATACACGAACAGAAAACGATTAGGTATCGCGCTATACATGGTATTATTGAAATCAATATGTTCTTCGTCCTCATATAACTTGTTTACCTTCTTTCTGATTGTCGAAAGGAAAGAATCTCATTACCTTTTGAATCCTGTTTATACATCACGATTCAATCAGAAGATATTTTTTGCGTTTTGGTATGATGGACATCTCATCTGCTCCTAAGCTTTATAATATCGTACGAGACCTTCGTTAATACCAACGATTTATTTATTTTCGTCAACGAATGGAACAATAACCTGTATTTCATTCGAGTGCAAAAATAAACCTTTATTCATTTCGGTGAAGAATCATCAAATGCAATACCCCGGAAAGCTTGTGATATGATAATTATTCATCTGATGATCGCCTCCGGTGAAATATCTATCAAGTCACAATCTATGATTATAATTAGAATAGGTTGTTTCACTGCATCTGATAATGTTAAAAAGATTGATATACGCAACTATTGGAAAACCCTCGATGCTGTCACATTCGCGCTTAATAGATCACCAACCTATCATCTGAAAATATACAGCTTTGATTAAAATCAAAATACGAATTTATACGTCTCATCTTAAGAGCGACATTACTCAGGACTTAATTTCAATAGCACACGGTTTAATCTCAAAATTTTACAAAGATAACATGCGTTTTTTTACCATAGTAATGCGATATACAGAAGCCTAACAACTATTCATCCAGGAACGTTACTTCTCTCTGGAACGAGATAATGCTGCTAGTGAAACTGTGTATACCGAAAATGGATTATCTACAAGACCAACACACATATTTAACTACATCCTTTCCAAAAGGGGTAATCTCTGAGAAAATATATAGAACTGCTCAATTATAAGAATCCTCTTCCATATTAGAGAATATATGTTTAAAATTAAAACGTATGCTTTTTATGATTTGATAATGCTCTTTTTTCATGAAAATTATAAAATGTTAAAAAAATAAAAACTTTTTTTACTCCACATTAAACTTTTTAAGATATAGTATGGCTGTTTATTAACTTACGTTAGTGTTAAGTATTTAGTCTAGGTTAACTTTAACATGCTTAAACTTTTTGTCACTGACCAATAACAATTAGATCTATAATCATGGAGTGGAAGTGTCTATGGGATTTATTACATTTATGTTGTGGTTATGTAAAAAATGTATATTTTACGTTATAAAACATAAATAAAAGAGAATAAAAAATTTTAGTTAAAACAAAAAAAAAAGTTGAAGAAATAAAATTAAAAATTAAAATTTTTTAAAAAAAATAAAAAGTTTAAAAAATAAAAATAAAAAGTTAATAAAAATTTTTAAAAAATAAAAATAAATAAAAGGTTTAACAAAAACAAAAAGTTGAAAAAATGAAAGAAAAATTAAAAAAAATTTAAAAACAAAAAAGTTTAAACTATTAAATGAAAAATTTGAAAAAATAAATAAATAAAAATATAAAACAATCAGGCATGGCTAACACCACCTTACAATCTACTACATCAGTTCAAGCATGTTCGTTCTGATGCATTGTTAGACTTTACTTTTGTTAAAAAAGGTGAACCTTTTATGAGCTGTTTATCGGGTACAGGTATGTTAGTTTTTGTCATTGTAATGATTATATTCTATAAAGATGCTAGTTGCTTTATTTATGAAAACTTTGTAGCTTTATGTATATATATATCATATTCATGAATGACAGTTACACAAGTTATGAATTAAATTTGGCTTTAAATTTAAATGTTAATTGTAGAAAATCCATATATGTTAAAAAAGGTGATCGGTGTTTAGATTGTCACGACATTATACTCTTATCTATTATACACTTTTCATATTGAAGTAACTTTGTTACGTTACATTAATTACTGATCAGTATTATAATAGACTTTTTTAAACTTATAAATATTCTTAAGTACAGTATTCCAAAGAACAAAAACTTTTCAAACTAATAAACCAAAAATAATGAATTTGTTATTTATACAATAATATGACATGAATCAAGATCATAGAAAAGAGGTCGTGAGCTGGGAGCTGGAGCGGGAGCTAGGAGCTCGGAGTCTAACTCTGAGGCTCTAGCCTCAGGGAGCTCGATCCTCTGGAGCTCTGGAGCTCTGTAGGCTGTTGATTACTAAATAAAACGAAAATTTTTTTAAGTAATAAAAATTTATGAGAAAAATTTTTTTTTTTCTTTTTATTTTTAGAAAATTTTTTAAAAAAATTTTTTAAATTTTAAATTTTTTAAAATTTTTTAAAAAATTTTAAAAATTTTTTTTAAATTTAAAAAAAATTTTTTTGATTTTTTTTATTTTAATTCTCAAAAAAAAATTTTTTTTTTTATTTTTTAAATTTTTTTTTAATTATAAAAATTTTTCTTTATGTATTTCTGTTTTTTTCTTTCGTATCGGATTACATCATAGGAAAATGTAACCAAGTTCGTCTGTCTATGTCAAATTTCATTTTGGCGAGACCCCCTTTGGTGTTACGGCCATTAACCCTGTATGAGTTGACCGAATATAGGTAATATCGAGTTTTCATCTTCTATATCCTTATAAACATATATTGATAAATAAGACTAGACGGTCTGTTTATTATCGCCAACCGCACCGACCACACCGGTCCAGCATGCACCTCTCTACTCTTCTGAGTCAGTACTCCTTCTCTTATTCTTCTCCTCCTTATTCATCCTCATTCTATCTTCGCCTCCTCGGGTCTGTTTTGCCACTCTTGCTTTTTTCAGTGGCCCCTACATGTCCAGCCACCCATACAATTATAACCATCATATTCATATCTTACGAGTCATAACCCATTAAGACACAATATGTGTTATACGAAGTTATTAACTCGGCACCGCACGGCTCCAACACCGGTGCCGGATCCAACTCCTCAGATTCCAATGCCAATTCTTTCTAGAACAACTCTGAATCCTCGCACCAAATTTCAGCCTTATTACGAACACTTTCGATTTAAGGGGTTGTCCCCCCCTCAAGCCAGGGGAACGTATTCCGGCTACTGAGAGAGTCACCAGTAAACCCCCTCCAAAGTTTTAACCCATTACCCGAAACTCTTAAACCCGGGAATTAGTATGCGGAAGCCATTGAGCCGTGACCGTTGAGCCGGGACCTAAAATCATTCCCGTACAAGAATGCGATAGCTTCCCTCGTTAAGCAGCCGATATAAAAAATAGATAATATAAAATAGATAATAGATATATAAAATAGAGATGATCATATAATATAAAAGAAGAGAGATAGTAAAGAAATAGAGGATTTATAAACCTGAGCGGTCGGGGGCGGTATCGAAGTGTTCGAAAGCGGCGGCGGCGGAGGCTGAACCGGGGAGGCGGAACCCACCGAGCAGAGCCGGAGGCGGAGGCGAGAGTTGAGGGACGCAGAGTCGATCCCGTCGGGAAGCAAGCCGGCTCCAAAAGCAACATGTGCGACATAAGGAATTGGACGGGCACCGGCCCCCGTGAACGGGACCTAGGGTTACGTCAAGCTCGTGTCGACGACGAGATGACAGACCGCGGGTCGGTTCATCCAAGGCGCGACCGTTAGCCTTGAATTGTTTCGGCTCCGCTCGAAACGATCAGACAAGGTCGGGAACGGCATGAGTGTCATGTGTCTATCTCTTCGGGAACGACCCGAGAACATCGAAGACGGAAGGTCGCCGTCAGCGAAACCATAAAGAGATTATATGCCAATGTTCAGAACATAGCCGCGGGATACGGGGGAGAAAAAAGCTGCCAACGCGCAGAAGTGGCCAAGACGACTAAGGACGACTGCGTGACTATGAGGGGAGAGAAGAAACAGTTAGCACCGGAAAAAACAGTGAGACGAGCACACAGCAACAACATATACAAATGGAATAAAGATAAGAAAAAATAGAAAAAGAAGAGAGAATAAGTAAAGAGATAAAAGAAAACCAACCAACCAGAACCAGACAGCCAAACACAAAGACCCCACCAACCCAGGAACCAAAAGAGAAAAAATAAATAGAAAGAAAAGAAGAAAGAGAGAGAATAAGAGAGAAAAGAGAGAAAATATAAGAGAGAGAGAGTAGATAAAAAGAGAAGATCGTTATAGAGAAAGAAGAGAGAAAAGAGATAGATACGAGATAGATAGAGAAGATGGAGAGAGAAGAGAGCATAGGAGATAGAGATTATAAATAAGATATACAACAGGATAATAAGTGAGGCCAAACCAATACCCGTTTGGGGGGGTACAACACCCTGAAAGGCGAGACACCGTAGTATCGAAGCCAGCCAGCTGACAGAGGGTGGACATACATTGGACCACAATGAAAAAGAGTCGATGCTGCCTGGATGTCCGCGGAAAACCCCGCGCAAGCCGGCCTATGCACGCGGGCGCTGCGACCCGGCGGAACTGCACTACGAAAAGTGTAAAGATGCTAGCAGATAGGTGCTTCAGATGGCGGGATGTAGCAGAAACGAAAAGTCACAGGCGGAAACTCCCACACCCGTCAGAGAGAGAAAAAGAGTTATAAAGAAATAGAAGAGAAGAGATAAATA
>JABUQX010066995.1:5000-10348 GCA_015478945.1 Trachelipus rathkii | reverse complement strand
ATATATATATATATATTCATTTTATAAAGTTTAATCGACTTGATTTGATTCCTCACATTTTGCGACCTATAAACCTGAATAAACACGAAAAGTTTAAATGAATTTGAAAAAAAGTTTTCAGAAATGATCTTTTTTTATTTCATTAAAAAGAAAGTGGGAAACTTCAAGCAGGAAAGAGTTGCCAATTTTAAATAAAAGAATAAAAAGAAAATATGTATGTCACTTGATCACTGTTTCAGAACCAATGGGAATCAGAATTGATATCAGAATCCCGAATTTGAGTCCGTTGCAGGGTTGGTCGTGCGGTACGGTGTGTTGCGAGCTCATACTGATGCGGTGAGGTGCGGCTCGGCTACAATTTCACTATCCGGCGTTGCGGTGGGTGGTGTGGTGCGGTGCGGAACGACAAGAATGACTTGCGTTGGGGGGCGACAAAAATGACTTGCGGTGCGATGAGTGGTCCGCATATATATATATATATATATATATATATATATGGGGAAGTTGATATATATATAGGTATATATATATATATATATATATATATATATATATATATATATATATATATATATATATATATATATATATATATATATATATATATATATATATATATATATATATATATATGGGGAAGTTGCATAAAAACAAAAATGAGGACATTTTTCAAAAAAGTTTATTTAAAAAAAAAGTTAGATAAATATGTATTAAATATAAAAATCGTGTACCAAGTAATAAAATTTAAAAAATATTAATTATATGAAATAAAATGTTTTATCGTACGTCTGGCAGTGTAGTACTTACGACTTTGATTGAAGTTACGCAATATTTGTTCGTCTAAGTTCAGTAATATTTATGATATTACAATGCGTATTTGTTTTATAATAAAATCTTATGAGACAGTATATATATGAAATATGAGGTTATGATAATGAGCAATTAACTTTTTTTTACAACATTTCAATTTAATATTAAGTGAAAAAAAAGTGCAGCAAATGTAAAAAAAAACTGTGAAATATATAAAGGAAATGTTTTTATTTTAAATGTAAAAATGTGGTAAAAACTTGTAATGTCTTAAAAGGGTCATTTTTATATATCGACCACATCTAAATTATTCGAAGGTATTAAAATTAATTTTCATTTTTGTTAATGATGTAAGTGCCAAACAATGTGGTTCATAGTAGGATTTTCCAAACAGACTGATGCAGATATTTGTTTGTAGAGAAGTTTGTGTAATAGAAATATTAAATTCGAGAAAAATAATGACCTAACCTAACCTAACCTAACCTAAATTAATCTAACCTAACCTAACCTAACCTAACCTAACCTAACCTAACCTAACCTAACCTAACCTCATTTGACCCCTAGACCATAGGAGGAAAAATGATGTTGTCCCTAGAACACTTATTGAATGCAATAGCTCCCGTTCCGTGTGGGCGATAAGTAACTTTGCTTTGTTATATATATATGTTATTATTATTATTATTATATATACATATATATATATATATATATATATATATATATATATATATATATATATATATATATATATATATATATATATATATATATATATATATATATATATATTTAAGTTTCCCAATAAAAGAAAAAGAAAGCTTATAATTTGGTGCCAGAATATTTTTAAAGCTAATGTCGTACAGTTGTGTTGTTTATATCTCGCGTGACGTATAAATCTGCATATCGGTAAATATTTGTATAAATATTTGAATGCCGAGTACAATGATTTTTAGGTTAAACATATATTTATGAAACTTTTAATCTAAATAAAGTTCTGAAAAGTCTATAGATTTTCTTTGTTTCTTATGCAACCCTAACTTATATATAGTATATATATATATATATATATATATATATATATATATATATATATATATATATATATATATATATATATATATATATATATATATATATATATATATATATATATATATATATATAGTATATATTTAAACTTATCTATGTTTATAAATGTAGCAACCTGTATGAGAAACGTATTCAAATTGAAATGTACCAAATGTAATATTATTTTCAACTTGAACATTTATATATTCGCCCCAACGAATAATACACACACATATATATATATATATATATATATATATATATATATATATATATATATACGTATATATATATATATATATATATATATATATATATATATATATATAGAGTTCGAAGTAGCTTCTGGTAGGATATAACTAACCAAGGGCGATTTCTGGTAACAGGGAAAAGAATGTTAATAATCAGATTTCCAATATGATATCCGGTGGATCAACGATGACTGCTAAACGAGAAGAGTAAAGAAATGATGACATCGAAAGATAAAGGAATCTTTCAGAACATAAGCCAGTATCTGACCCGGTTGAATCGAGATGGAAAAAAAGAAAACACTTTCTATGTAGTATCGCAAACAAGAGACATGTTAGGAGAATGTGGCTAATAAATTAAACAACATCACGGCAGTAAAAGGTATACTCTTTGGTGGAGACGGCTTGTGCGATATTAAATAACTATAGGTGGGGTATGTTTGGCCAATTCCTTCATGAGATTACTGTCATAGTAGGATTTCCAGTAGCCAAGATATGGCTTAACTGCATAAAGTTTGCTGGACCCAGAGAAGCCAGACCAAAATAGCTGCCACCTTTCATGAAATCTCGTCTCAACAATGGCATATAGTTTTCCCCAGGGAGGTATCTCAATGAAAATGGGGTTGGAAAATATGTGGAAGAACAACTGTCAACTGAGGGGACAAGTTTGTCATCTCTGTCAGCTATCTCAAAACCTCAAATGCCAACATGAAATGAAATCCAGGTAAATACAAATGATTTTCCCCTAGAATGGAGAAGCTGGATAAAACTCTGATCGAGAAGGACGAAAGAATTCTTTTGGAATGAGATTTTAATCGCGTCTAAGACGCTCTGGGAGTCTGAATAAATAATGTAATACTCCTATGTATCTATAACAATCACTCTTGATAGAGTCAAAGTATTGCCCACTATTCTGCTGTAAAAATCGACGCAAATTCTAGTAGATTATGGAACAGAGTATCATCTGGGTATACCACTATCTCTGAAACACCCTCGCCTGATTTGCAACTCTACGTAAAAGCAAGGGGAGTGTACTTGGCAGACTGCTACATGCGAGTGGAAACTTGGTAATAGATGATTGACGGTATTTTGATTTCGTAGGAGAAGGCAAAGCTGTAAAAACTTGAGGCTGAGGAAACAACCATGGGATGTTAATAGCAAAACTAAAGACACGACTTTGGCGGTGGAAAGATGCAATTTATCAAAAACTGTACGTATAACTTCTGTAAAAGGTCACCGAAAGGTACACTCTGTAATTTTATCCAGTAAAGGAGAAAATGCGGCTGGACTAATTTTATGAAGTCGTACATAGGTTGAGCGCATAAGAGATTCTCTCCTGACGGAGATACAAGGGTATGTTATCTGCCTCATCCTCCAAGCTAACATTGGTGGAGGACCTAAAAGCGCCAGTTGCAACACTGAGACTTTGGTTCTGCACCGGATCAAGCAATTTCAATAAAGGAGAGAGGCCTGCCCATTAACTGCACTTCCATAATTAAGTTTTGAACCCAGCAAGAACATAGAGAGCCGAAGTGATGCTTTGCTGTCAGAACCCCATTCCTTACCCGATAGATGATGTAAAATGTCCTATAAACGCTTGTATGTTAATTTCTAATTTAGGACAAACCCAAAAAACTTGCAATAATAATAATAATAATAATAATAATAATAATAATAATAATAATAATAATAAAATAATAATAATAATAATAATAATAATAATAATAATAATAATAATAATAATAATAATTAATAATAAATTGCAATAAAAGTACAGTTAGAATAGAAAATCAAACTAAAAACAAAAATAATTTTGATAAAAAAAAAGACAAAACCTGAATAAAATGAAACCTTCAATAAATATTTTCGTAGACGCACACAATTGGGCATAAGGCCCCACTCTCCCACTTCGAAGGGGGGGGGGGTATAGCTATCATATACTTATATATAATATATAATATAATATATATATATAAAAAAACATATATATATAATATAATATATATTACTAATATTTTAATATATATATACATATATATATATATATAATATAATATATATATAATATATATATATATACTATATATATATATATATAATTATATAATATATACTATCTATATACTTTATATAGATCTATATAGACTATATATATATAAGAAGACATATTTTGCATATTATATATTATTATATAATATTATATATATAATATATATATATATATATATATATATATATATATAATTGAGATACAGAACGATGGCACGTGATGTTCTTCCTCTTCGCTGCGGCTGCCTGGCATGCCGGTTTGCCGGTGCAGGTGCGGTGCGCGTGCGGTGCGCGCGCGGTGCCGCTTGCCGGTTGCGAGGTGCGGTGCCCCCAGCTGCCGGTGTGGTGCCGGTGCGAGGTGCTGAAATTTCCAGGCTGTTTGCCTTCAAACCCTAATTGGCTCACTCTCATATACTTGTTCTCTCTCATATGCTAGCTTTCTCTAGTCTAGAACTATTGCATAGTTTTCTACATAAAATTATTATCAGTCACGTTGCTTCTTCTCTTTCTACCTCTCCTCTCTCTACTCTCTCTCTCTCTCTCTCTCTCTCTACTCTCTCTCTCTCTCTCTCTCTCTCTCATCTCTCTCTTCTTCTATGCTTCTATTACTGATGGGGACGAGGAATCGGTATCGAAAATCGGATGAATCGGTAAATTTTCTGGAAGTCGGCAATCGGAAAGAGAAATTTGCTAGAATCGAATTTGGAGATTGAGTGGATTTTTTTTGTCTGTGTAATATTAAGAGGGACTGGGTTGGCTAGAAGTTCTTTTTATTTTTGCTGTATGCGACTTTTATATGCGATTTTTGTATTTGCGATTTTTTGTATGTACTCTTCATGTATGCGACTTTTTGTATGCAACTTTTGTGTTATGTGACTTTTATGTATGCGATTTTTGTGTATGCAACTTTTTGTATGCGATTTATGTGTTTGAACTTTTTGAGTGAAACTCTTATGTTTGCAACTTTTTGTATGCAACTTTTGTGTTTGCGACTTTTATGTATGCGATTTTTATGTCGCTATGCAAACCTTTTTGTATGCCGATGTTTGTGATATGCGGACTTTTGTACGCAACTCTTATGTTTGCGACTTTTATGTATGCGACTTTTTTGCATGCAACTTTTGTGTTTGCAACTTTTATGTATGGACTTTGTGCTTGAGGATTTTTTTTGTATGC
>JABUQX010066995.1:0-2500 GCA_015478945.1 Trachelipus rathkii | reverse complement strand
CGTGTGTTCTAACCTCCTTACGTTTGTTGCACTACATCTTTTTGTGGATGGGCGGGTTTTCTATCCTCGTTACGTTTTGTGCGATGCTCGCTAAATGGTAAAATAATGCGTGAATGAAGAAGCAGAACTATCGATCAAGTCGATCTCACAGGAGACCACGCAACAAGTCTGTCACTGAGACATTTGCTTCTTTAAACGAAGCTTATGGGGATGGCCCTCTATCGAGAACTATGGATTTTAAGTGGCACAAAGCGGGATATATTCAAAGAGGGCCGCCGAATAATGTTGAGATGACCGCTCGTTAGTTGAAGACCAATTTTTGTCAGACCCAACGATGAAAATGTGGAAGATGTTAGAACTGTGATGGAAAGAGACCGCCGGCTTCAGTGTCAGAGCTGATTGCCCAAAGAAACTGGTTTGCCCGATTAAAAATGCTAGAGTTCATTAGATTTTTAGCCGACCCGATTTGCACAATGCGAAAAATTTGTGAATAAACTGCTACCGAAGACTTGTCTGTGGAAGCAGAGAAAGCGAAACAGCGCGTCAAAATTTGTCAAGGTTACTTGAAAGACTTGAAATGGAGCAACAATTTTTTGCGAATAAAGTTTATAACAGCGCCAAGCAATCATGAGTTGTTGGAGTACGATGCCGCAAGAAACCAAACGCCGAAAGGCGGAATGGCACACAAAAAAATTCTCCTCCTCCGAAGAAAGCACGTATGAGCAATCCAAGGTGAAAACACTGATTAATAGTTTTTTTCGACAGCCGCGGGTTATTGTGCACAGGCCGGAATTTGTACCTTCAGCGACAGACAGTTAATCACGTCTTTTACAAAGATGTCGTGGGGAACGACTTCGAAAACGAGATCAGCGAATACAGAACAGAGCATTGCAGACATTAGGTGCTGCGCACCACACGATTACGCGGCCCATCATTCAACACTGCCCGCTCTCAATTATAAAATTTCTGGCGAAGAAAAACATTCAAGTACTTCCACATCCTCAGCCATACAGCTCAGATCTAGCCTCTGCGCCGATTTCTACTCTTCTTTTAAGTTGAAAATGCAAGTTGCAAGGTGATCATTTTGGGACGCATGGAAAGCCATTAAAAAATAATGTAACCACGTGAACTAAACACACTTCAGGCAAAAGAACTTCCAAGGCGCTACTGCTATGAACTGCCCTGAAGAAACGCTTGAAAATCGCTGTGGTAACCTTCAAGGTCATACTTGAAGAGATAACTGCTTAATTTCAGCGAAGCGTCCCAATACATAATTCAATAATTAAAAGTACACTTACTCAGGACATAACATATATATTATATATATATAATATAATATCATATTATATATATATATATATATATATATAATATTAATAATATATATATATACCTTTTACTAGCTAATCGTTAAGAAAATATTGCTTACTTTCGCTCCACCATAATCGTAAATATTATTTGGCCAAAATATTTTAGCCGTTGCCCATGCGTAAAGCATCCATTTTAAATGCACGAAGCGGGGCGTCCCTTTAAAGACAATTATTGTTTTATGTTTATTTGTCATTATCCGCCTTTCTTATCTGAACTATTTTACAAATTATTTTCCCGGTCTAAAGGGACTTCTAGTTTCGTTTAGAAACCATGTCTCCACACAGTGCTTTTAAAATCCTTGGTTCTGGCCAAGAAAACAATGGAGTCACTATCTTTAACATCCACTTATAGATCAATTAAATGTGTATTTTGAATTTTTCCCTTGGACATATACATAAGAAGTTTTTGGGGGAACTGAAAAAGTTCCCACTTTAGTCTGAGTTTTTGAAGTTTGAAATTAAAGGTATATCCTGATTACCTTTTACTTTAACCTTTCTTTTTAACAATTGCGACAATCTGGATGAGAGCGTTTAAAATGTCGCATTTAATCTTAAAGAGATCCAAGTAGATGTATGGTGACCTACTATAAAATGAGTAGCGGAAGTTAGTTAAATCTTTCGTGTCAAATGATTACGAACTTGACTTTTCCCATCCAAATTTTGTTAACTATTTCATATTGACAAATGAAAGTACTTTATTCAATCAAGTGAGTAATATATTCATAAACATGAGGTGTTTTCGAATTTGGTTTAGTTGACATGATTTTTTTAAGGATATTAAACTAATTAATTAAAAGTTTTATATAATAATTTGTAAACCTTTTTTATTAATTATTGAAATAATAATATACATAAGCAAATTTCTTAAAAAAAGAATATAATAATATATACTAATATATATATATATATATAATATATAATTAATATATATATATATATATAGATATATATATAAATATATTAATTAAATAATAATATATATAGTATATATATATATATTAATTCTCTACTTTCTTCGTAGACTATTGGTATAGAAAAATATTGCCCTTTAGGAAGTATAATAGCACGTTTTTTTTAAAGGAAAATTATCTTTTAATTAGACATTTGAGATTAAATTAATACACACGGAT
>JABUQX010066994.1:0-26891 GCA_015478945.1 Trachelipus rathkii | reverse complement strand
GGGAACATAGGGGGGATGTTTTCCATTACCCCGTAAGGCAGGGGCGGAGGAACCCCCGCGAACCCAAATACCAAAGAGCGGTGATTCCGGAGACACCTTCGCCGGAGGAGGAGAGAAAAATATCCTACCCGTAGGTCCCCGGAAGCCGAGGGGAGGCCCGACTCCTGCCATTCGGCGGTTATACCCTTGGGTATTCTTTTAGTTTTAAACACCACCACATTATTTAAGGGCAACGGAAGGTTACGTTAATTAAAATAAGTTTTAAATTACTCATTTTTAACATTTTAATTAATTTTTTTTAAAATCGCTTTTTTTTATTTTTTAAAGTTTTCCAGGACTAACTCTTTACGCTGATTCCAAAAAATGTATTTTCCGTTTTACTGTAGCATTAATAGCTTTTAAGATACATACATATGACGGACAATCTGAACGCTGACTCTATATATATATAATATTATATATTACATATATATAAATATATATATATATAATTATATATATAATATAAAAATATATATAAAATTATAGTATTAATATATTATATACATACTAATATATATACTACATATATATATATATTTATATATATATATATATATATATTTAATATATTATATACTATTATAATATTATAATATATATATATTATATATATATATAATCTATATATATATATTATATATATATATATATATATATATACTATATATATATATTATATATAATATATAATATATATAATATATATATATATATATATATCATATATATATATATACTATACATATAATTATATATATATAAGATATTATAATATATATATATATAATATAATAATATATATATATATATATATATTTATATATATATATATATATATATATTATATATATATATATATTTTTAGAGATGCACCGGAGAGGAATTTGGCCGGAGGCCCGGAGAGCCGAGAGACCCTAGGGCCGGAGAGAATGAAAATTGTTTAATTCCGGCCGGCAGGCCGGAGTCTCCGGCCGGAGAATGAAATTTCCATTTAAACTTACCATATATATATATACTTAATATTATATATATATATTATATATATATATATATATATATTTATATATACTTAGTATATATATTAATATATATATTTACATAAATATATTATATATAATATATTAAAGATTGGACTCTAACAGCAATTATCAGCACCTTCCTTAGTCCGCGATCCTAAATAGTAGCTACCTAGGGAAGTTAAACTCCTTGACAGAGGGCTAAACCCGTGAGGTGTGAACTTATAAAAATAATACCCAAAAAAGTTATTAATTAATTAATTACCTTCTTAAATAAAAGCGCATTTTTAAAAGGAAAGGAATATTCATTAAATGGTTGGGGGAAGCGAGAGGGAAGAAGCGACAGCCAATAGGAAGGCTGGAATAACATCACCCTTTCTTGAGATGGAACAACGTTCCTCAATGAGAGTATGCTTGCTATTTAGTGTGGTGCCACAAGAAATTCGTCAACATCGTCAGAAGAAATATGAAGATATTCAGATATATGAAACCAATGTGGATCTGATCAAAGTAGACAAAAGTTAAAAAGGCAAAGACGTAGAAGCAGCAGTGAGAGAAAAACAACATGAATTAGAAAATACTATTTCAAACTACTGTGGATAAATATTTTTGCAGCAGCACTTATGGAACGAAAATCGGATGCTCATCCACTGTTACGGTGGAAAGAAAGAAAAGCTCTTTATCCTGATTGCATCTTACTTGAATTCAGCTAGGAATATCATCTCTGCTCCACCTTCAAAGTGTATTTAGCGACAGGAGAAATGTTTAGCCAAGCAGAAATCATTTATACAAACGAAAGGAATCCGTCTCTCTCCCCAACACTAGCTCAATTGCAGTCCTGTTTCTTCAGTCATATCTTTAAGAGCATTTGGATTTTGAAATATAGAGAATTGGTACCATAACTAGGCAAAGCAAACATTTAACTTTCCTTTCACTGACTTTTGTGTGTTAACAATATAATTTAATTTTCTCTCAAAATAAATTCTTGAGATCCTCTATACAGTATCGATAACAGCTGGTACATGCACTTTTTAGTAATATATCATTATATATATATTATATATATACTTATACTATATATATATATATATATCATATATATATTATATATACTATATATATATATATATTATATATATTATTATATTATAATATATATAATATATATATATATATATATATATATATATATATTATATATATATATATATATATATATAAATATATATATAATATATATATATATTATATATATAATATATAGTTTCAAATGCTTAGTTGTTTAAAACTTAAAACCTCTTTAATAATTTAAAGATTAAGGATTTTATATCATAATATTTTAGTCTTTTGATCAGATTGGCATGTAGTTTAAAAGTTCTTTTACCATTTCCATTACCCTATTCTGTATTGGCATTTTTTTTAAAGCTCTAGATTCATGCAAAGTGCTATTTTGGTTTAGGGATAGTCATTTTTGGGATATCAACCCTTTTAGGATATTGTATTCAAAATGATTAGTTCAATTTAGATAAATGGTGTCATATTAGGCCTATTCATATTATTATTCGTTTGTACTTAATATTTATCTTCACACAAAAAATATTAAATTTGTTTTTACACTTTTTGTATGAATCAGTTCTTTCTAAATAAAACTTATTCATAAATGTTCATTATTGCTTTCACATGAATCTGATTAAGCTTATTATTATTTTCAAAACTACTTTTAAAATATAGGTCTCCGGCCGGAGAAGAGGGAAAGCCGGAGGACTAGGTGGTCTGCCGGCCGGAGCACGGAGATCTTTAAAAAAGGCCGAAGCCGGTAGCCGGAGATTCCGGTGCATAAAAATCCCCTATATATATATATATATATATAATAATATATATAATATATATATATATATACTATATATATATATATATATATATATATTTATATAGATATATATATATTATATATATATATACTATATATTAATATATATATATATATATATTAGCGACTAAGAATTTTCCACATTCCTTTATTTCATTACAGGACGTTTCGGGCAAAGTTTACCCCATCATCACTGTATTAATATCTAAAAGATAAATAATAATATTTGGAACAATATTTTATAAATTACTTAAAAAAAACAACTATCAAAGCACATTAAATTACTTATACTACCATATCATTCAAGAAAATTCTATATAGGAATAACTACAAAACTAATGATGAAGGGTTATGGGTTTTGACGAAATTTATCTCATTTTGATTATTAAAACATATGACAAATTAATGAATGCAAATACGTAATGAAGTTCGTTTCCCATATAAAGAGAGAATATGAAAGCACGAGTTCTTACGAAAGAATTATCTGAGGGCTGGACTGAGAGATTAGGAGAAGCGGTTGTCTGTTGACCCACCATACTGACAGTTACAATGAGAGCTTACGCAAACAATTCCACGGGAGAGAGAGAGAGAGAGAGAAGAGAGAGAGACCGCGCGCGAGAGAGAGAGAGACGAGAGAGAGAGAGAGAGAGAGATAGGAGAGAGAGAGAGACTCCACCTTTACAGGAAGAGTTGTGTGAGTGGAACCATCCAAGAGTGTGTGTGTTTGTCTGTGCGTGTGTAGATGAGCTGGTTGTGTGTTGCGTGCATATTATATATATTATAATACTATATATATATATTAATATATTATTATATATATATATATATTATATAAATATATATAATAAATTATATATATATATATATATAATATATTATATACTATATATATATATATATATATATTAATATATATATACTATTATATATATATTATAATAAGTATATATATAAATATATATATATATAATATAATATATATATATATATATATATACTATATAGTATAAATATATATTATAATATATATATAATTATATATATATAAATAAATATATTATTTATAATATATATTATATATATATAATTATGGCCAGCTCTAGAAGAGCCACAATCCATTTCTCAAAAACTACAATAGCTACAGGAAAAGGAATACATTGTTGGAATCCTGATAAAATTTTAGTGCGGGAAAATGTAAAAAAAAGAAAAAAAACATCATTATCTCAAAAAATACAATAGCTACAGGGAAAGGAATACATTTTTGGAAACCATGAGAAAAATTCTAGTTAAGAAATGTAAAAAAAAAAGAAAAAAAAATAAAAAATAAACAAAAATGTTTTTTTTTTTTGGGGAGCTCGAGCCGGCGGGGGGACATAGTGCTATATATATATATTATATATATTATTATATATATATATATTATATATATATATAATATATATTATATATTATTATATATATATATATATATATATATATAACTATATACTATATATATATATATACTATATATATATATATATATCATATATATATAGATATAATATATATATTATTATTGTTATGGTATTACAGGCAATGTAGGGGGCTCGAGCCGCCGGGGAAACACAGGGGGGACGTTTTCCATACCCCGTAGGGAGGGGCGGAGGGGGAAATAGTCCTACTCCGTAGTTCCCCGGGAAGCCGAGAGACCCGACTCCTGCCATCGGTCGGTATCCCCTGGGGTATTCTTTAGTTAAAAAACAAAAACAAAATTTACTAGAGTCTATTTATTTTAAACGAGTAACGTATAAAGGTCTCTAAATAGCCTTCTACTCATCATTTACTTATAATTATTAACAATATTTTTTTTTTATTTTTTCTTTCTCCATTATTTCCTAAACTAAAATGTTTTACCAGGATTCCCAAAAATGTATTCCTTTGCTGTAGCTATTGTAGTTTTTGGATATGATTTTTAAAAAAAAAATTTTTTTGTTTTTTTTTTTACATTTTCCGCACTAAAATTTTACCAACATTCCAGCAATGTATCCCTTTTCCCGGTAGCTGTTGTAGTTTTGAGATATGGATTGGGGCTCTTCTAGAGGCTGACCTATATTATATATATATATATAAGGGCGAAATGAATTTTCTTTTTCCTGTTCTAGGGGCGAAATTTATTGTAGGTTAGGTTAGGTTAAGTGCTAGGTTAGGTCCGCCGTAGGCGTTAGGTTAAGTTAGGTTAGGTTAGCGTTAGTTAGATTAGGTTTAAGGTTAGGTCGTGAGGTCAGGTCAGGGAAAAACAATTTTCTTTCGCCCCTAAAACATCTATTTACGTATCATAGGATCTAGAGGCTACCTGTGAAAACTTTTTTTTGATCCGAGCTCCCGTTCCGTGTGGGCCGTTAAGTAACTTTACCTATATAATATTATATATTATAGTATATTATATATATATATATATAATATATATATAATATTATTATATATACTATATATATATAAATATTACTAATATATAATTTATATATATATATTTATTTACTTATATGTGTGTGTGTGTGTGTGTGTGTGTGTGTGTGAAGAGAGAGAGAGAAGAGAGAGAAGAGAGGAGAAGAGAGAGAGAGAGAGAGAGAGAGAGAGAGAGAGACTCCACCTTTACAAGGAAAATTGTTGTGGAGTGGAAACCATTCATAGCTGCTGTGTGTTTGTCTGTGGTGTGTGATGTGTGTGAGCATGTTTTGTGTGCTTGCGTGCATGGATTAGGTCCATGCTGATGGTATGTTGTGTGTGCGCGGCGCGCGTGTGTGTGTGTGTGTTTGTGTGGTGTGTCTGTGTGTGAGAGAGAGAGAGAGAGAGAGGAGAGAGAGGAGAAGAGAGAGAGAGAGGAGAGAGAGGAGAGAGAGTTGCTAAGACGAAAAGTGGTGGACCACCCGAGATGCTCACATTTTTTTTTATATAAAATATTATTAAGAGAGGGAGGAAGAGGAACCAGAAAGATTTAAGTAGCAAGAGTTTCTGGAGTTTAAAACGATGGAAATTCCTGAATTCCTGCTGCGAATAGTCAGGAGAACAAAATAGAATTAAATTAAGGTTTATTAGCTTTAGTTGAAAACAGGGTTGGCACGAAAAAAATCAAATGATTTAAATCAATTGATTTTTTATGATTTTTTTTTTTATATATAAAAAAATCATGATTTTTTATTGATTTTTTGTTTTTTCTTTTTTTTGATTTTTTGGCAAATTTTTTTTTCTAAATCAATAATTAATCTTAATTATCATCTAATTAATGATATGTATATTTCAACTATATATTAAGTAAATTCATCAATGTAGTTTCAAACCATTTTTAATAAATGAAATAAATAAAATAGAGTACTCAAATATTATACAGATATATATATATATATATATATAATATATATTATATATAATATAATATATAAAAATAAATTTAAAAAAATATATATATATAATATATATATATATATATATATATATATATATATATATATATATATATATATATATATATAATTATATATATAATTATAATATTTACTACACTTATTATTAATTAGGTAATAATTAGGATTATTTATTTATTTTATAAAAAATAATAATTAAAAAAGCAATTTGTGCCTAAAAAATCAAAAAAATAAAAATAAAAAATTGATTTTTTTCTAAAAAAAAATCAAAAAAAATTTTTTTTCTAAAAATAAAATCAAAAAATCCCCAACCCTGGTTGAAAATGAAAGAATATGGAATGAATTATTCCGTGGCGGAGAAAATTAACTCGGTTATGCGTTCTGCTCACTCCGAGGAGCCCCTCCTGAGGAAGCAGTAATCACTCCCAGGAAAATCATATTAGTTCGACCCCAAGTCCGACCAGCTAGCAGTCGGGGTCTTTCCCTCGGAAGATTTCAAGGAATAAAAGAGGATACGAAGGAAAGGTCAGAATAACTCAGAGGTGGAAAGAGTTTAACATAATAGGGAATCAGGGATACGGTAGGGAGCTGCATAATCCGCTGAAGGTAATTTTAGATAGATAAATAGTTGGCGAGTTTACCAGAGTTTGTATCTTCAGAAACAAAGGAAAGTCACTAGCGTTTGTAAACACTAAAATTACTCAAAGTGATGATTTCATAAAAATGAGATGAGAAAATACATTCTCTTATTGAGTTTAAATTGTCGAAGAATTTGTTAATCAGAAGAATTGGGTGGTAAATGGACAGAACTGATGAATTTAGTTATAGATTAACAAGAAGTTTCCAAATTTGAATCACGAGAACAGAAAATATCGTTGCGTACCTATGCGCAACATACGCCTTTGGTTAAAAATTGAAGATTGATACAGAAAGAGAGAAGATAGTAAGGTTTGTTGTCGGAACGGTTAAGCATCTGAGTTTCGGTCAAGAACAAGAGGTAAATTCTAGAGGAAGAGAGGTGAAGTTCAATAGAGTGAAAATTAGAATGAAGACCACGAATGTTGTAGAAATTATTGAAAAAAGAGAAGACCGTCGACAAAACTTCCAAGTTTTTTTTCCTTACAGGTAACCACCACTCATGGGCAGAACCCTTTTCAAGGAGGGGGAGAAATAATAATAAAAAAAATAACAATAATGGGAAAACCCACCAAATCCCAAGTCCTATCGCAAATCCCAGAGGTGACCGCAGAAGGGAGGGATTTGAAGAGAGGGAGATTAAATACGGCAGGGAAATCAGATGAAGGCAGAGTTCCACAGAAGAGAGGTGACTGGAAAGGAGGAGGTACCACAACGAGCAAGCCTGGAGTTCCCAATAAGTGATGACGAGGTCAGTAGTAGACGAAGAGCATTAATTGGATGTCGCCACTTCAAACATCTCCCAGGCATGTTTACGTTTCGCAATTTTTAACTTTTTAAAACATAATGTTCGGGTGTGTGCTTATAAGTCTGTAGGGAGAGAGCGATGTAAGCGTTTATTAAACATGTTGAACAAACACCCCAGTGAAAGGTCGAGGGTATGCTAGAGATACCCTCTGGGATGGTGAAAGGACGAACCATTGGACAACTGAGTGTAGAGGAATGCACCAGCCAAACTAACACATCGTGCGTTACGCCCAATGGGGAGGGGGTTACTTGCATCATTTCAGAGGCGACGACACAGTCCTCCACCTATATATAAGTCCTCCCTAATTATATATATATATAATAGTATATATATATATTATATATATATATTATATATAGTACTATATACTATATATATATATATAATATAATATATATATATATATATATTATATACAGTTAACCACCACTCACGGGCCGAGCCTTTTTCAAAAGAGGGGCGGAAAATAAAACATGGCAAAAAAACCACCAATCCTTCATCCTAAGGCAAATCTCTCCAGGTGAGCGCAGGACATTGGGCTTTTAAAGAGAGGAAGAGTTTAAATAAGTGAAAAACAGAAGGCAAGGAGTTCAACAGAACAGAAGTAGCTGGAAAGCAAGAGGCACCACAACGAACACGTTCTCGGGTTCTCAATACTCACGCAAATTCATGCGAGGGCATGGCACCCCTTGTATTGCGGGGGCGACGCAATGGAGGTGGAATGCAAGTGCCAACTCCTCTGAGCAATCATACCGTTGTCTATTAGAAAAAGAGTAGTGGCGCAAGTCACGTCGCAGAGATTAGAGGGTCAGAGAGTTTTTGGAAAGTAGGGGACGTTTATTAGATCTCTTAAGCTTTAGACTCAACCCTATCCAAGTTAGAAAGGCGGGGGGGGGGTGGGAGCCGGAGGCTTCCCAAAGTTGAGAACAACAACGACTCCATACGAACGGCGAATAAGGCCCTTATAAAACTGGAGCAGCGTGCAGAGGAAAAAATCCCGCAACCTGAACAGAACTCCCGTTTCTTTGAGGCCATCTTAGCAACCATTGAAATATGAGGTTTCCAAGACAATTTATGTTTATGTTAAGAAAAAGAATGTTTTTTTCACAGGAGAGACGTTAGAGCCGTCGAAGGAAATAGGAAAGTTGGGAGGGTTTTTGAGAGGGAGGATGTAGAGACAGTTAGTTTTCTAATAGAGCTTGAATTTTACAAGGTTCGCCCGCGTGACCCACAGCGGAAATTCCCCCATCCGAGATCGACCAAGGGCTAGAATCGAAAGCCTGCTAAACGAGAGGCAACTAAAAGCATCAAGATGGAGCAGATTTGAGTGAGGTAGAAGAGTGGGCGGTCTGAGCCCATCGCATAAGAAGTGATCCGAGTTAGAAGTGCTGCTAAGGAGACCGTTGATAAAAAATAAATATAAAGTTGGAGATAGAACAGAACCTTAACGGAACACCCACAGTTAATTTAATAAACAGGAAACGAGTGCTGTATATAGAGCGATAGGGAGGAAAATTAGACTCGAAGATTAAGCAAAGAAAAGGAGGAAACCCAAAGGAAGGAGCTTGGAGAGCAGTGATGCGTGCCAAACCCGATCAAAAAGCTTTGGATTATGTCAAGCGCAACAAACAGCCAAGGATCCCCATGTTCCTCTATAGGCAGAGAGTATAGAGGCAAAAAAGGGTAAAGACCATACATCAGGAGATAGGGGAAAGTTGTCACCAGTTTGACCTCGAAGCGACGAAAAGCCATACTGATACGAACAGAAGAGAATGAGGTTCCAAATTGATTCCAGGAGATGAGAGTTGAAGAGAGCATTCAAAGATCTTAGATAGAACAAAAGTGAGAGCAAGTGGACGACAGCTAGAAGGATCAGAGCTGCTACCTTTTTTCGGGATCGGTTGGATTATAATGCGTGCACTTACAGCACTGACGGGCAGTATTAGTATTAGGGACTAGAAAGAGTACAGTTGAACGAGGAAAAGGCGGCCAGTCAGAAGCACACTCCCCTCAAAACACGGGGAGGATGCCATCCGGGCCACTAGCCTTCCGCTTTCTAGATCTCAGGATCCCATGAACACGATCATGTTTAATCACAGGTTAAGACATGGGAAACCTGAGAGGAGAAGGAGGAGGAGGAGAAGATGCCAGAATTCGTCCAGGGTATTAGAATTACGATGGGAAAAACAGGGAGGCCGGAGGATTGGGACCTTTTCAGAGGGAGAGTAAGCAACAGAACCGTCAGAGCAAAATAAGGGAGGAAAGGCAGATTTAAAAAGTTGTTATATATATACTATATATATATATATATATATATATATATATATATATTATTATATATATTATATATATATAATATTATATATATTATATATATCATATTATATTGTTAGTTAGCTAGCTTTAGCCCTCTTATGGTTATCTTTTGTTAAGAGCTTAATTGAAATAAAAATAAATATATAAACCAGGCACAATTTGAGCCTATAAAGAGGATTCATTTGTGGTATTTGCAGCATGGCAAGAGAATATGACAGAAAATTTGGGGATCCATGGGAGTACGTTATCAATAACTTGGAATGCATTCATACCGTATCTTGACAGATAAAGTTCATTAACATATATTATGTTAATTTCCCTGAATTTTATTAATCCCAATAAATCTATAAAATTAAAATCTAAACTTAACTGTTTATCCATCATTGATTTCCAACTAAACAAAATACAAAAAAAAAAATATTTAAAACCTTAATATTTACTATATCTATATATATATTATATATAAGTAATATATATATATATATATATATATAATATATATATATATATTATTAAATATATATATATTAATATATATATTATAATATATCCTATATATATATATGATAAATATATTTATATATAATATATATATATATATATATATATATATAATATATAATATATATATAGTATATATATATATATACTATATCATATATTTATATATAATATATATACTTATACTATATATATATATATATATATATAAGTAGTTTACAGATGGGTTTCAACGGTCCCATAGTGGGTAAAAAGTTTCTGAATACAAATTCCTCAACGGTAAAGTGAGTCAGCTTTCATACTATCAAAACCCACGAAAAAAAACCTTACAGGTTTTTTTTTTCGAATAACAATAATAAAAAAAAAATTAAATAAATTAAACTAAATTAATTAAAATTATTAGAAATATAAAGAAACAAAAAAATATAAATCTAAATAAGTACTAGTCTAATTAAATGAAATGATAAATAAATAAATATAATACATAATTAAAAAAATAAAAAATAAATAAATTAATAAATAAATATAATAAATAAAAATAAATAAATAAATAAAAGAATAAATCAAAATAATTATTACAATACTATGACTACTAATTCATTATAGCCGTATATGCCCACGGCACCGCACAGCCCGGCTCCATCCCTGCACGCACCACCCCGCCTAGCACCGCACAGCGTCTAGCGACATTTCTAGCAACATGTAGAGTATGCGACATCGTATTTATTTCAAACTTGGCCTCCTGTATGGTATTGACGTAACCTCGTCGTAGACGAGGCTAAGTGTGCAATGCACACCCATGAGGGGCATGCTGGCCCCCCAAACCTGCGATAACTGATGTCAGTAAGGCTTGAACCTGTATATTATAAGCCCTTCTTATAAGGTATTTATTATTAATGGTTAATTAATTAAATTATATTAAATTAACATTATGTACTTATAATCTATTTATTATTATATTATATCTAATTATTATTATATTTGATTATATTATCATCGCACTGCACCTAACCAACCAAACCCTGGCTAACGGATTAGACGTTTACACAGCATGGTATTTATCTCTCTCAAAATCTTGGACTACCCCATGAGGAGTGACGTAACCTCGTCGAGACTAATGGATATATCGTTAGCCACTCACCCCCGAAGGGGAGGGTAGCTGGCCCCTAAAACATGGGAAATGATCGTAGAAGTTCTGAATAATCTGCGAGAAAGGATGTCGTGAGATATCAGAGCATGGAAAGAAGTTACTCGGAGAAGGAGTCTGGGTAACAAGAGGACGGTCGGAGTTGAATCAAACAGTGCAACCCCTGCTGTGAGCCAGTAGTTGCGAGACCTGAGTTAAATAACCTAAACATATTCGTTTATTCCCAATTCTTTGGTATCAAAATATATGTTCATTGTATAAGGTCGTAGAACTCGAATACGAGGTTTGTAAGTTCGCATAATGGTGGTTCAGGAACCCCCCCTCCTCCCCGAGGGGTCCCCCAAAGAAATGCATTGGAAAACACATTTAAAAACAGGCAAGAGAATGGTAGGAAAAAGAGAAAAGTGAAAAGAGTCAGGAGAGAGATCTCAAGTAGAATACACGAGAGTACGGAGTAGATCAATAAGTACTAGCACCGGTTGAAGCAGGAAGAACAGGGCGAGATGCTCGAGAGATTAAAATAGAACATCAATAATTAACAACAATAGTGAATGAAGCTGATATCTCTATAACAATGCTTATAAGAACCATCTAAGAATAGATAGTCTCGGAAAATACTGAGGAGTATGGTGATAAAATTTACGTAAAAGAGTGTCTGGGGTAGGACCCCCGTAAGCAAATGCACAAGGAATATGAGTAACAAACAAGAAGAGAGGAGGAAGGAATAAGAAGAGAGAAAGAGAGAAGGATAATGGAGGATATAAAGATAGTACAAGTAAGAACAGGAAGAGAGAACCAGACAGAATATAAGAGATACCAGAGCACCAACACGTAAGACTAAGAGCCCGACGATGCGCAGGTGACTAGAGTTAAGTAAACAATTCGATTATAGCCATAACAGACTGGACAATATTTCTATATATTCACAAATCTTATATACGTTTTCTTTTTATAAAACGTCAAATAAAAGATTAATTAGTTTGCTTTATCTATATTAGTAATTATATTGCATTAATATTCTTGTAGATATTATTTTGTATATCAAAATAATAATAATTTTATATTTTATATATCAAATATATTTATTATATATATTATAATTTATTAATTATTTTTTAATTTCATATTAAGTTTTATATTGCATTAAACAAATATTATAGTTTATATACTAAAAAATTATTATAGACAATTTTCATGTTTATATCTTAAAAAAATTTGCGAATTTTTTTACACACCCTAAAGCAGTACATCAGTAAATCAAAACCACCCACACTACCCTCCCCACCTCACCCGTGAATCTTATTTGATCTAATGAATCTATTTGATTCATGCCATATTTTTGCATATAAACATAACACAAACACTTTTATTTTTTTTATGTTTATAACTTCAAAAAAATTTACCGTTTTTACATTACCCTAAAGCAGTATTATCAGTTAATATCCAGTAAATTCAAATCACACCCATCCTACATAAATTCCCACAAAACACAACAGCACAAAAATGATCTTAATATTAGATCATAATTGAATTAAAGTAAATATATTATATCACATAAATTAAGTTATAGTATTGACAACCCTAAGCAGATAAAATCATATATACAAACCACATCAAAAATTAAAAACAAAATCCCATACCCACGACCACCCAGCCTACTGTCCATCCATGATGCTATTCGAATATAAATATGATTCAAATCATATACTTTTTACTACAACACCTCTGTCTAATTGAGCTATATGCACTCAATACCCCTAAATCAGATCAGCTCCAATAAAAATCATACAACCATCACTCAAAACCTACCCTCCCACCAACCCACTCACGCCAGCTGATCTATGAATCACCCCTCATGATCTCCCCACAATAGACCATATTTGCTCGTATCCACATAACACAAAAAATTTTACTTCGTTTTTATGGGCTTCTCTCACACTCCATATCACACCAAAAAATTTACATTTTACATACCTAAAAGCAACTTAAATGCAGTAAATCACGTACAATCAAACACAACACCCAATCCCTAGCCCTCCACCACACATCCCCGCCCGGCTGATCTAGCTTGAATTCAGTCCATACTTTTACTCCATAAAATTGTTATGTCCTTCTACATTACGCTCTAAAACGCAGCCACAAATCATACAAATCAACGACCAACCAATCCCGCACAAAACCCTATAACTGTCCATTCCTTTGACTACATTGATCTTATATGAACTATATCTGATTCACAATAATATTTATTTACTAAAATTGTTATAGATACTTATAAAACTCATGCTCACCTAAATCAGGAAATTAGTATAACAAACCACCATCCCACCACCCTCCTGTCCATCCATTGATCTATTGATCTATTGACTTATTGTTTTTGAGCTACTGATTCAAGTCATATTTTTATTTAAATTGTTGCATTTTTACAATACCTAAAGCAGTTAAATATACACAGTCACAATCACAATACCTACGCAAGTCCAACCCACCATTCTCCACCTTCCGATCTAAATCTAATTAGAAGCCCCTATCTCTATTTAGCAATCTCAGGTTCAACACTGCCTCAAGTTAATACCTCAATATAATCAAGAAAAAATAAAGAGCAATATAAGCATAAAAAATAAGTTCTAATATACAACTAACAAGCGAAACAAAAGACAACAGCCTATTAAGATAAACCTCTAGCTCAATACACCCGTAAACACAGATCTATGCTTCAATTAATAACAGCTAACACTAGCATAACACCTGAACTAAAAAAGAAACTATTAATAAACCCTCAGCACCACGACAAACCCACTCAACACCAAATCTCCCCATCATAACAGCCACCCCTAAACAGCCAATAAACTACTAACATTTAACAAAAAAGTTTCTCGCCAACCAATAATCCCAAAAACCCAAAATAAAACATTCATCTACCAGAATGCTTAACCAAGCTACAGAGAATAAACAAATCAGAGCGTAACAAAAACAGAAACCGTTCCACAAACTTTTTTTCAGATATATCATTCTAAAACATATCAAGTGATATATTACTTACTCAAAGTAACAACATATCAAAAAAGGTTAAAATATAATTTAACAAAAAATATCATAATTAAAAATAACACTGAGTACTAAATTAATCATAACAGAGACCCACAACCCGAACATGCCATGCTAACTACACCCCACAGCGGAACACAAATCACGTAACAGAACAAATAAATATGTCTATATACTACAAAATATAAACAGCTAGATAATAATCATTAATAAAAAAATTTCATCTCTAATACTTACACATAACTATTCATAATACCTGAAAACGGCTCCAGTTAATTGCACACTACATCAAACCACATACCACACACCACTCCTTACCTATCCGATACCACTCGAACACATTTAAATAAGAGATCATACAACATAAAACCACCGCGTTTTATACTCCCTATAACATAACCTAAGAATAAGTCGTTCTTTGAATTAAAACCTATCATAGTAAGTGTAATCAGTTCTTATACTGATTTTCTAAGCCAGTAAATCAATTAAATCAGGAAATCATAAACACACTCACGCCCTCCACTCCCTCTCATACCCACCTCTTCCATATGATCATATTAGTTGATCTAGTGATATTACTATTGACTTCAAGTCATATTTTGGATAAAACATAACATAAAAACAAATACGTTCTTTATATACTAACCAACGAAATATATGCAACGCTAACAACGATCACAACATTTAACATCAAAAAGCTAACTTAATCACACTCGACCTGATAACTAGAATATAATGTACAACGCAAAAAACCCTAAAAACAATACATTACGAACAATAAAGAAATTAAAACGTCAACCATTATATCAAAATGTTTCATAACTTAACATTAAATCAGTTTAAATGTAACTAAAACATTGCATACAGAACGTTAACCTTGTTCATCCAACTTTTTCTAAAACGCATCTTGTAACATTAATCTAATTAGTATTTTTTAGCTTGACATTAGGATTAATATTTATAACAAACAAGCAAAAAAGCATCATTCATAACCTTACCTAAAAATTAATCCAACAGGATCCAACGGAAAATTATATGCAATAATAGGGATAGATTCAAAAAGTATATTCAAACGCATACGAATAAAGCTAACATATATAACACTCAGAACTAAAAAAAATCACCTGTACACACAAGACAAATCGTCTAAATATCCAACCCACCCCCATCATAACATATACCTCAACTCCGTCCTCCATCACCCCCAAACGCATATGACATAATGCCTGCTAACTATTTAACAAAGTCACCACTTATTCAAAGGTAAAAGTTAAAGCTAACAAGGACATACACAAACTCAATGTATATTTCCGCCCCACTTTCCAACATATCTGCAACAGTACAATAAATAAGCTACTAATGCACAAAAAAAGATAAACTATATCTATTACAAAATCAACCTATAAACATAAAAACAGAAAAAGAACCAATCTGCACAAACCAGATCTCAGCAAAAATTACTCCCTTGAACTATCGAAATATCACCACTACCTTCATGAAGTGATCACTCATATTAATTAATAACATCCTTCTTTGGAACTGCCATTACAAAATAAAGCAAAAACGCTCAGATACATCACGACCAAAAAATAACCACTTCCCTGACGCGGCACAAATACTTAAACACTCTCTCACGCACAAAACAACTTCTACACATATATATAGCCCAACAGATTCTCTATAACACCAAATTCATCGCTAGATAGTAACACAGTAATTTCTTTAAGTGACACTTTCAATTTCTCCCTTACCCAATCAAATCAGTCTCTTATCAATTTCAACTCCACTGTCGTAGTACAATAATTATAAACAAAAACCCCCGCCATCCGTCACCAAGAAATTAACAACATTAGCAGCTACACGCCATCTCTAACACCTAACTACCAATCGCGCCGCATAAAACCAGACACTCCAATAGAATACACTACACATATTGAAGCCTCACCGAATAAAGACCATTAACATTCGACCTATGAATAAGCACGCTCTCAAACCTATCCTTCATACCACAGCAAAACTCAACAATACCTTCTTGTTCCAATCACTATTACTCAGCAAGGATAAAGCACACTATTACGTCTAACACACCTCTCCTTATACAACACGAGGTCTCCCAAATTCATATCAAAGATCACCCAAGCACTCTTGAACTGATGATGCATACTAGACCACTTCATCTCAAAGAATGATACTTCGACATAACTGCAACAATTATTCACATCCCTTTATAGCACCATTATATATATAGAAATAAACCGATGAAACCAATATAGACAATCCAATTCCCTAGTACACAACCATTATATTACAAATATAGTTTTGTATTTGATAACTCAACATCCAATAGTTCTGAGGATATTAACACTCACTTACACTGACACAGATACGAGGGTAATTTATAATGTTCAAGTATATCGTTTTCGCCCTACACAGTAGGTTATTTCATAAAGACAAATATAGTACAAATATTAATAATTGCATAACCAATGTTTATATTATCTTTAGCCCTCCTTGTTCGTCTATTGCTTTTTTTCATCAAATATTGGCATTTTGACTTTTTTTTTATAAAACCTAGTGCCTTTTGATATTTTGATTTGGCAACATTTAACAAAACATCGAATGGAGTTTGCTAGGTTGTAGAATGGTTTAACTTTTTCCGTGTAAGCTATATACATAGTATGCATGTTAGTTGATATATATATATATATATATATATATATATATATGCTGTTATATATATATATATATATATATATATATATATATATACTTTTACGGTAATTTAGGGTGGAGTCTACCTGAGCCCTCTGTGAAAATGGCCAACCCTTTAGGTGGCTGAACATGGGACGAGGACGCTCTGTGAGGATGGTCGGAGGAACCCACTTCAAGTGACAATCTGTGAAGACCAAAGAGTGGTTCAGACAACTGGGAGGATTTTGGGGTCCTCTGCAGTCCACCCAGAGGAGACCTGGGACTCCTGACATCGGGGTTGGGACCAAATTGCAGCATCTGCTAGAAGAGCACTCAAAAAAAATAAATCCCAAAAAATGAGCATGGGAAGGTTTGCCCAACAATCTATCTGCAAATTTTTTTTTAAATCTTCAAAAAACCATTTAATATTTATTTCATTTCCTACATTTAAAATTATATATATATATATATATATATATTATATATATGAAAGAGGAGAGGTAGAGCATATATACAGGCATAAGATATATAGCAAATTTATCCTTTAAAGGGGAAGTTACATAAAAGTCATGAAATCAACTATGACCCCATTTGTGTAACCCTGTGTTAGCTTAAAACTCCACAGAACGAGCGGAATAGTTAAGCTACATATGCTTTTATTTTATCATGTTAATTTTTATATATAATTTTAAAAAAAGATTTAATTATTTTTTTAAGGGTTTCCGGAGCCGATTTGAGAGGGGATTAAGTCCTCTGTCGTCCTCTGCTGAGGCTGGAGAGACCCTTCTGACTTTTCCATCTTTTGCGATTTAATTTGGTATTCTCTTCGTTAAAAAAAAATCCGCTATAACCTTTTAACGACTACTGCCTTGAAATAACTGAAAAATTCTGCTGAGACTGCCTGTCTGATATACACGGTTAACCAATCTTTAAAGAGATGTAAGTTCCAAGAGGAGAGAGAGACAGTATATGAAGCATATAGTGAGATATTATTAGCATAAAATAAGTATATATATTATTATTATTATTGTCAAAGATTTAAATTTCTTTATATTGAACGTACCAAAGGCCCATCGAAATGTTCAGTTTCAATTATTATATATTATTATTATTACATATACATATGATGATGATTATTCATATTATTATATATATTATTATTAATATATATATATGTACATAAATTTAAATATATACATATATATATATATATATATGAGCATATATATATACATATATATATAATATATATATATATATATATATGAGAGTATATATATAGATATATAAGAGAGCACATACATATACATATGAAAGAGAAAGAGAGAGAGAGAGGAAAGAGAGGGAAATGGAATGAATGGTTAACTTTATAATTTTGAAAATCACCTGCCATCAAAAAAACCGAACACCCAATTGATTCAGTAACTTTTTTTCACACCCAAGAATGATTGTGACTCTCAAACAAAATGTTACCGGATTCCGGAAAACTAAAATTGGTGGCACCATAGATCATACTAATGAAGGATACTAAATACTAATAAAATCTCCTGAATCTGAGATTTATATATGAAACTTCGTAAAAAGGTATATTTGCATTGTGGCAGCCATATTATATGGATGAAAATTGTTGCGAATAATGGTGGTTACAATTAAAAAACAGAGCCACGACGGGATGTCCGGAGCCCGCACGTCAGCTGATGCTGCTTCAATGACGCTGTCATGAGCCAAACGCAATCGTTAGGGTTAAAAAAACTTGTCATTGCTTACGTTGTGCACCGCACATATGAAAACTATTTTTTCACTGAATTTTATTAAAGGAAGCCCTTTTCAAATGATAATGAATTTATTAACTGGAAAATATTTAGTTTGATTAAATAATAAATAATAAATAAATAAAGAACAATAACATTGAATAATAATAATAATAATAATAATAAATAATAATAAATAATGAATGATAAATACAATGATAATGATAATGATAAATATAATAATAATAATAATAATAATAAATAATAATTTTAAATAATTTCCAAGGTCAATAATAAATAAACAATAACAATGTAATAATAATAACAATATCAATAACAATAACAAATATAATAACAATAATAATAATGAATAATATTAATATGATAATGTGCTCGAAGTTACAATAATCTTTAAAACCAATTTCTTTATTGATCATTGGGATATTTTTACAAAAATTTTCGATTAACGAGACGAAAATGTAAAAGCATTAATAAGTGTTGAATAGATTTGCCTCTAGAAGAATCGTTAATGGAAAATTTAACGACGTTAATTAACGATTAACGGATTAACGAGTTAATGCCCAGCTCTGTATAGGAGAGAGGAGAGAGAGAGAGAGAGAGAGAGAAAGAGAGAGAGAGAGAGAGAGAAATGGAATTGCTTTAATTAATGCCGTTTCATAACAGACTCAGGAGGAGATAAGAGGAGAGAGGAGGAGAAGGAGAGAGAGAGAAAGAGAGAGAGAGAGGGAATGGAGAAAATAGAAAGTTTTAGACTTTACCCAATGCTGACTTATAATTTCTTCTTCAGGCTAACGATCGGAACATGTTTGAGTAGGATGTGTTTCCTTTATCCCGAAGGAAATGGAGAGTTTTGTTAAACAGTACCGATATAAATTATTAGCGCATTTGGCTGAAATAAAAGGTTTAAAGATCCAAACAAAAAAAGTGTCAAGAAAAATAAGATGTAAGCAGTGAAATTATGTTTTAATTGTGTTGTTAATTAGCTGCTGGCAGTTGTTAATTATAAATTATTACGAATCTCCCCTCCAGTTCTTCGACGCCATTGCAAGACACCACGAGAATTAAAGTTTTTTTTTTGTTTATTTATTGACCTTTTTACGGTATAATCAAGTTACCCCCCAAAAGTGCAGGGCATTCTATGTGAACATAAACAGATTCTCCATGAGCACCTTCATAACTTAGGCTGATCATTGGCATATATATATATTATTATGAGTGAGCATACAGAGAGACATATGAGCATATATACACATGCATTTACAAAGGTGATACACGGGCAAGTAGGCGCCTACTGACGGGGAAAACAGAGGGGTGATTGAGCTTATACCCCCCCCCTGTAGGAGGCAGTGAGGAAACCCCTGGGCGACAAATCCAAATACTCAAAGAGCGATTCAGGGAACCTCCCGAGGTAGAGTCCCACAATGTCGTTCCCTGGAAGGTCAGAGAGACCCAATCTGGCCATCTCATGAGTCATCTTCTGGGTGTCTTCTTTTTAGTTAAAAAATTTAACTAAAGAATACCTATAGGGTAATTACCTTTCTCTCTCATTAAATAATATATATATATATATATATATATGAAAGAAAGAGAGAGCATATATATATACATATATATATATATATATAGTTATATATATATATATATATATATATATATATTGTTACGGGACGAATGAATGAGCAAGACAGTAAAAACGAGAAACGCTAACCAGAATGAGAATTAAAGTAAAATGACAATTTGAAAATGAAACAGATTGTTTATCTTAAGAGGGAAAATAACCCGATGAAAGAATACTTAGAACCAGTGAATAGGAAAAGGACAGCCGGAAGAAAAAGACAGAAGGAGGCTGTGTGCCGAAAAAAAGAAAGTTTATTGAAAAGTCCGCAACTGGAGCGAGTGGAGGAAACACACGCAGATGATTTCCGCGCCGAAAACAACAACCGAGGATAGATCGTTCATAAATTCACTGAACCAAACGTATGATCAGTTTAGTGAAACGAAAAGAGGCGTAAATTACAACTGCATTAAGAGGATCGTAATGGTTGATGCATCTAAAATTGTAAACAGAGCTGTGGGAAACACGCCCTGATCGCGAGGCTGATGCATATCACCGGTGTCCGTGCCGACACCGAATTGTCTCCCGCCATCGCTTTGAGTAAGTCGCAAATCACAAACCATTTGACATCGTGATATACAGTGAGTTAAAAGTGACTTATTTATAAATTTGTTGAAGAACTAAATAGAGGTTTCCTGATCTTTTGCTTTGATGAAAATTTTATGCATTTAATATTTTTACGAACATTGCTGCTGCAATTTTAGCAGGAGGTAAAATTTTTTGCAAACTTTTTAATATTTATATGAACATTACTGCCTTATTGTTAGCAGGAGGTATAATTATTTGCCAAGTTGTTTTTATTAAATATAGACAAATAGGATTTGATTTTAGGTTTTCCGTATGAATAAATATATATTTCTGTAGGTGTAAAATATTTTTGAAAAAGACATTATTTGTTAAGATTGCATGTATATATTCTTGGTTTGTTTACATTTATTGATGAAAATTTGAGTTTTGAAGGGGGATTGTAACTGGGTTTAATTAATTATATATTTGAAAATTCGGTGTGTTGATTCCTTCTCCATTGGTAATTGATAAAAGGTTAAAATAAAATATATATATATATATATATATATATATATATATATATATATATTATATATATATATATATATATATATATATATATATATATACATATACAGGTTTTTTTTTTTTTTTTTTTTTTTTTTTTTACAGATAAACACCATCACTCATCAAAGGAGTTCAATCAAGGAGGAAATTGTTCTTAACGTCCGAGTGAATGAAGGCTCCAAGGAGAATAGCTCACATTCTCCCACCCGGGACCAGTTAGGAACCTGGGACCTCAAGCTGAGCAAGGGAGTGCCCTCACATTATCAAGGCTTTAAAATAAATGTAACATATTTAAAAAAATATACATATATACATATATATATATATTATTATTAATATTATATATATACATATATGTATATATACATATATACACATATATACACATATTATTAAGAGCATACATATATATATACATATATATATATACATACATACATAAATACATATACATAAACTAAATAAATACATATGCACATACACAACATATATATATAAAATAAGTAAATATCAAATTAATTATTATTAATTACTTCATCAATACTACTATCATTATCACCACCACTATATCATTACTGCACTATATGCTCTGCTAATATTGTTATGCCTACACAATATTTCACAATATATTAATATTAATAACCTCTATTCACTATATTAAAAATTTTGTCAACTATTACACTGTATTATACACACACCACCAGTCCCACCATATTACTATTAGCATGTCACTTTGTTATATATATTCTCCAATTATTTCACATTATCTCACCACTCATTCACATTAGTGATTCTATCAACACATATTTATCATTATCACCAAAACACTAAGTTATTACCACATGTCAACGACACATCACCACTCATTCAAGACAAAATGTGACAGGAGTGAGCATATACATATATGCCATATATAAGCATATATATATATATATATATATTTTGATGGCAGCATATATGCCATGTTATATATGAGCATATATACAGTTACATAGACCAAATGGACTCAATCTTACTCGAGGCTAATTAACTATCTATCTATCTATCTACACTATATCCATCTATCTATCTATCTATCTATCTATTTTTTTTAGATTTTAAATCAATAAATATCTAGGAGGGACTGGCAGATAGAGTTGCTCAGGGTCTCTTGGACCTCTCAGGTGGACGAGAATGTAGACTCTCGAACTCATTTGCACTGGCCTCCCTAAATGAAAAAATACTTCAATTTTTAGGGTCCTTTGTCAGATGGGTGACAGAGTGTAGTAACGATGTCCTGTTTTCGCCACCAGGAGGCCAAAGAGGACCCCAAACAACTGATATCTAAGTGGTCTACCTAGATGTTTGTTAGCTATAGTGATCCCAACTAATTTATTTATATTTGCATATCAATGGATTCGGTATTTTTAGCGTATATATATATATATATATATATGTATATATATATATATATATATATATATATATATATTAACTGTATTGTTTCTCTTAAAGATTCTAGCTAAATCTTGAGTATAATAATGTTAAAGACTTTCAAGTAATTTATAATTCATAAGCATACAATTTTTTCTTGGACTGTGCACCATTATAAATTGTTTAACATAATTTCAACATATGTCATTCCACCCCATATCAATAATTAAATTTGCAAAGCTAAATCACAGAAAAAAAACCAATGTCAAATGATTTCAAATCTTGAACAAAAGTGCTCAAAATAGGTTATCATGTAATTACCGCTCGATGAGTACGATGACATTTTTCACGTCCTAATCTTGAAAACAGTACATAAATAAACTCTTATGACATTTACAAGTATAAACTCCTTTGAAAACCCATTTCCGGCAACATAAACCTTGAAACAATATTTTACACATAAACATTGAAAATATACACGTAGCATAATGCCCAACTAAGTCACGGTAACCTACTTGATTAAATAAAGAGCTGCTGTAGCACAGTAACAGGCCAGGGATACACTAAAAATCTAATGGAGTTAGTTGATTCACTCTGTCCTAGGAGAAAGTTTCCATTTTTAACATCGTCTTCTAGCTCCCACCTAGCCACGCGTCCGTCCGGTACTGAAGCACCTGGCTCTTTGAGAGTCAAATACTACTCTCCCTATTCTGGGTACTCAGATGATCCAAAAAACTTGCAAAACCAGCATACATCGTAGTTTCCATAGCTCCAGCATATCACAAAACCAATGAAGCGAGTATCTCTTGGGCCGGTTAATATGAATGCCACCATCAAGGCGATATACGCCTTTCAATTGCAGTTTAGTTAAACCTGGACTGATCAGACAGGATCCAAACAGTCTCAATCATACTGCAAAATTCACGTGCTCATCCTAACGTTGATCACATCAGTCTCCAGAAATAAATAAATGCTCACTTACTTATCACGAAAGAGGTAACACTCTTTTAAATAAAGTTTAATTAGGACCTATACATACCCAATCTGGACTCTTTCCTTCTGCTTTACTCTCACAAACCTATACCTTTCCCCATCATTTCTTTCCTTTGAATCAACTCCACCATAATGTACAGCCTTGATCCAGACAACTTTGCAAAACCATTATAATAACGGAAATACACCTATCTTAAAGAATCAGCACACAACCTTTGTCGACATTTAGGCAAGCAGTTTGTCCCCAATCCCAGGTATTTGCTTCAATAGATTATCAGTCTTGTTTGTTAGCCCTAATAGTAAATTTTACCAATGACTTTTCACATTGCCCTATTGCAGAATATAAGACTTATATCCCTTATCCTTACATTTCTAATTCTATTTCTTCTCAGAGAAAACTAGGGCTTCCATCGCATGTAAGAAACCCAATTCAGCATGTCTATGACTATGTCTTTACTATTCCATGCTTCCTTCACTTCCTGCTAAACTCTGTTCTAAGACCAAACCGAATTTGAAAAGAATATAAATACCTTTCTAATCTCTACCTTAATCAAGGCCGAGTTCAACTTCAAACCCATGTCATTTTTTTACCCACAGTTTTCTTCCTGTCTCATTTCCCTCCCTAAGTTTCCAAGTTTCAAAGAAATCTTATTGGAATCCGAGACGAGATCAAGTTTAAATCAGTCCTGCATCCTTTACCCCGTGCTCTCAGACCAAATTCATCCTATATTGGAGGAGGAACTTGGGAACCATCTTCTTCTCATTTCGCGGTCCTGATTAATGGTTGTCGAGAGCCACCAAAAAGAGTATACCTTAGAGAAACACAGAGGTGCCTGAACCCTGCTGAGAACATCCCACTTCAGGCCATCCCAACATCCAACGTTCGAATACAACTAGCACGACTCAGACATGCTCTCTATTAAATAATTAAACTATCTGTATCTGTGATTTTGCTATTGCTCTCCAACCCCAAACTCAACGGTCATTTTACTTCCTAGGAATTATATGCCTTTCCTAAACTCTCGCAATTACCATGTCTGGAAGAATATGTGACATATAAAGCAATTGGAATTCAGTCTTTACAAGGAAAAGACTCTCTTGTACAAGGATCCTTTATCATAATTCATATATATATATATTGTTGTTATATATATATATATACATATATATTATTACATATATATATATATATATATATATATATATATATATATATATAGCAGAGCATATATATATATTATTAAATATATATATATATATATTAATATTATTATATATATATTATTATACATATTATTATTATTATTATTATTATTATTACATATATATATATATATATATATATATATATATATATATATATGTATATATATATTATATAAATTGTTTAGTATTTAACGTTATGTCGCCTAAAACCAACACAGACCGGCTATCTTCCCTCGGGATGAATATTTTAATGTCGCAAGTGACAACACCCTTATAAGGTTGCATTTTCTTTAACTTCTGGTAATCGATGTGATTCAATATCGCGTAAATGTTCCGCCCTTCGCAGCAGCGGAAGCCCGCATTAGGTCCTGGAAGCCGAGTAAGACGACTCAGAAGTGCACAGTGAAACGAAAGTCTCTGTCGTGTATATGCGGGGAGTCTGTCAGGAAAAAACAGTTCTTAATTCAGTTCCACTAACGTGTGCTGAATCCACTTAAATATCCGAATAGGATATATATATATATATATATATATATATATATATATATATATATATATATATATATATATATATATATATATATATATATATATACATATATATATATATATATATATATATATATATATATATTAATATTTCTTATACAATATTCTTTGTAGTTGCAGAAGGGCGCCATGCCCCATCTAATCAGTCTCCTTCCAGGCCATCGAGTATTTGATGAAATGATTCTGTCAAACCACAGAGTTGACCAAACAGGAGGTAAATTAAATCGATATTTTATTTGCGCTATCTATGAAATGCAAACAAAGATGGTTAATTACTAAATATTAATTCGATGCCTTTGCATCTAAATACTTCGCCTGGCGCAAGTTAAAAAAAAACGCAATTACCCAGTGTAATATTATCAAGGCGAAACTTTAAATATCAAGTTGATTAAAATCTTTTATGAACCGCAAAGTTTTGTGAGCTTATTTATTAAGGTTCGAGAGCTCGTTCCCTACTTAGCAATTATAGTTTGCTTTTATTTTTTTTAGGGTTGTTAGTATCATTTAGCTTTATTCAAATCTTGAAATTGTCCCAGACGAAATAAATATTGCATATGGATGGGTGTCCAGACCTGAATCCTCTGAAGAGTGGCAATGTCTCCAAGATTCGAGATTACACATGTATACACAAGAGATATATATATACAAGATGAGCATATATATGAAGGCAGAGCATATTAGGCATAGGGCATTAGTATATATAATATAGAGAAAGAGCATATATATATATATATATCACACACACAAAAAAAAAGATGGAATGGAATGGAATGGAATGGAATGGAATGGA
>JABUQX010066993.1:65000-75119 GCA_015478945.1 Trachelipus rathkii | reverse complement strand
GATATTTCTAACGAGCTTAGGAGCAGAAGGAGATGTCACAGCGAAAAATGTCTTACTGACGAAAATCGTATGTATAAACAGAATCAAAAGGTAATGAGATTCTTTCTTTCGACCAATCAGAAGAAAGTAAACAAGTATAGGACGGACGAACGAATCATATTGTTACAAATAATACCATGTACAAGCTCTATACCCTAATCGTTTTCTGTTCGTGTATGTATTTTCTCGATCAGGTTTTACAGTCGATTCGTTTTCAGTTCGTATTTGTATTTTCAAACCCCGGCCTTACGAGCAATTCGCTTCACTTTTGTATCTGTATTTCCTGTTTCATTAGAGTTATTAGATAACAGGTCGAGAATTGTTCAAACTCCTCCAATTTTTTCGAACATTACGCAATACCTATGATTCTCGTTTGATTCATTTTCGAAACATTAAGCAATACCTTTTGAATCTTGTTTGTCACACGGTCAACATAACAAATTTATTAAAACTTTATGTTTTTTGCTAAGGTTATGTTTATTAACATTAGCATAGTAATTTTTTAGAAACTCTAACAAAAAATTTATCATTAACATAACTCTATCATACTAATAATGAATAAAATGCTTAATTCTATACAGGGTTGTCATTATCTTATACATGATCAACGAGTAACACCATAACGTGACAAAGCTTTTACCTTAATAAAGCTAACCCATAGCATATTCTGAACTGATAATATAATGTAAACGACAAACCTAACACCCTTAAACACGATATAAACTGTTAACATTAACAAGTTCCACACTTAAACCAGTGAGTACTAACATATCATACAAAACGTTAACCTTGCCACACTTTTGTCAAACAAACATTGCATACAGAACTTACCCTATTCACATTTTTTTCAAACATATCTCTAACATATTCCTGTTATTTTACATATCGTAACCTTAACAAAAATTTATCATAACCTAACTATTATATTGAACAAATATTGGCTAACGTAACAAAGTTTTCAATCAGTAAATAACATATGAACATGAATAGAATATATGTACCACCCAACTAAACATCTTAACCAATAAACACGTTAACAGATAACCAAAGTTATACTTAAAAAACAGTAAGTAACTACATGCATACAGAACGTACCTATTCACACTTTTTCAATTATCACTGTATTTTATAGCATGAGTAACATTAACATAAAGTATACAAATAACATATATCTAACAGACCAAACAATAATATGCTGACGTAACAAGTTTTTTCACATTTTCAATAAAGTAACCATATCATTATCCTTTGAATAAGAATATAAACGCACAATTGAAAAACCTACATACCTTGATGATCGAATAATGGCTAACCATAACAGTTTCACTTAACAGCACTAAAGTACTAAAACACTGCATAACAGAACGAAATGTACGGAAGATGATATTTGGTTCTGTTTCACTAGAGTTAATCAGTTTACAAGTCGAGAAATGGTCAAAACTCCTCCAGCTTTCGAAACAATTACGCAGGATACCTATAATTCTGTTTTGGTTTCGTTTTCGAAAACTTAGGCTATACATCTGATTCTTGTTTGACACATAAAATTTATTAAAAGATATTTCATCCCTATGCGCCATGAATTTTTATTTATAACAAAGTCCAAAAAACTTTTATTTTTAATGTTATATCATTAAACCTTTTTATACCTTTCTTAAAAAACTTTTAATTGTTTATTTTTTTTCTTCTAAACTTTTTGTTTATTACTAAAAAAATAATGATTCATATATATTAATATACGATAAAAAAATTTAGATAGATAAGATATTATACAAAAGCGAAAAAAATACAGATATCAGGATACATATATATCCTCATCGTCTTTTAACACATATACATATATGAAACTGTTATACGAAAAACTTATGCAATAATACGATAGATATATAATATATAGATAAAAAAAAACAATATATATATATATAAAGACAGTAAAAGTACTACAATCAACAAAAAACATAAATAACATACTTTGTCATGCATAATCTTAACATAACAAAGTTAATTTTAATTAACACAGTTATATTTAACAAAATTATATCACAACCCTGTCTAATTCATATCGGTTCAATGAATATATGCTACGTAACAAAGTTTTTCACATCATTAAAGACTTAGCATCACTGAACTATGAATATAACTACAAAGCCAAAGTGTAAGCGGGTTTTGGGCTTCAGCCCTTCGGGTGATCCCCCTCGTAGGATTCACACCCTTTCAAGGGGCGCATCCCCATAGGGTTCTCTCGGGAGGTTGATGCTGTTGCTACCAGTCTTGGTTAATGAAACTGTTTATTCGTTAGTTAGGTATGTTATGTTAATATTACTATGAGTGTGAAATTATAACACTGATTTGTTAGGAAATGATGGTTTTGTAATTTACTGTGTTTTAAATGAGATAATGTGTTAGAACGCAGTCGTAGGTTAGTTTTGTTCAGTATGTTAGGTTGCCAAAGTAATTGCTATGTCATACGTTTATTTATAGTGGCAATTGATTATATACTCGAAAAACGGAGTGGACCACTTGATTGAGAGTGTGGTCAGTTCATGTTCAAGATGTTGGTATCTTTGATAAGTTGGACACTTTGTTAAGGATTTTGTTTAGGGACAATACGGTGCTTTACTTGTTGCTGATATGCGGGAAAAGTGGGAACATATCGAGTATTGTACGAACCTGTAGTACTTTACTTTTGAAAGTAGGGAATTTTCAGATAGTTAGCGGATTTTCATACGCAGAGGTATGTTAAGGTTTTGGCCTTTGTACATTATATTCTTAGTTCAGGTTATATATGTTTTGTTATTGATGCTAAAACTTTGTTGGTAAGCATATATTCGTAGGCAGTATAAAAGAACTTATTTTTTATGTTTGGTTTTATACCAAATGATATCGAAACTATTGATTGAATCAATACTTTCAATAGATCATAGGCGGAGGGGTGGGTAGTGGACTGGGGAATGGGTGGGTGATTTACTTGATTTACTGCTTTAATCAGTAACTATTACGCATTACTTGTGATATTTATTCAAAGGAACTTATTTTTTTATGTTATGTCGGATAAAAAAAATTTATTTTATGTTGTGTTTAGTTTAACACTTTGTTATGTTTGCAATATTGGTTGGTATTATGATATTTAGACGGGGTTATGATAGAATTTTTTGTTAAATATTCGAACGTGTGGATGTAAAAAGAAATTGGGAACGTAAGCATTTATTTCGTTGTTTAGTTGAGTTGATAGCAGGTATTGCTAAATTATTTTTTGTTAAATATTACGATGTTTAATGTAAATTAACATTAGATATTGTTAGAATATGGCTAGAAAAAGTGTGAACTTAGGTTACGTTTTGTGCCGAGTGTTAGTTAACTTTTACCTGTTTTTAAGGGCGGGAAGTTTGTTAATGTTAGTAGTTATTCATAGTACGTTATGGTGAGTTAGGTTTGTCGTTGTACTTTATTATTCTTAGTTCAGGTTATTTTATGTTAGCTTTATTAATGTAAAACTTTGTTCGTAAGATATATTTCGATGGTTGTACATAAAGAACTATTTTTGTGTTATGTTTACCAAATGATACTCGGAATATGACATGAATCAATAGATCAAATACGAACAAAAGGTTCCTATGGTGGAGGGTGGGTGGGGTTGGGGGGATCGATGGGTTTGATACTGATTTTCTGATTTAATGCTTTAAATCAAGTAAATATTACAATTTACTATGATATTTTATTGATAGAACTTATTTTTATGTTAGGTTGGATAAAACTTTGTTATAGTTTACAGTTATTCGATGGTATGTGATATAATTAGACAAAGGTTATTGAATAATGTTCGTTAAATATTACGAGATTGATGTAAAAAAATTGTACGTTAGCATTATTTATTCGTTGTTAGTTTATGATGATTTAGACAGGTTATCATGCTAAATAATTTTTGTTAAATATTACGATTGTTAATGTAAATTAACTTTATAGTTCAGGAGATGTGCTTGAAAAAAGTATAATATGTTAAGTTTTGATTGCATGTTAGTTACCATTGATATATAGGGAACTTTGTTAATGTAAAGTTTATTGAGCGTAAGTTGTGTTAGGTTGTTCATCGATTGTACATTATTTTCTTAGTTCATATGATCCTATGTAGCTTTTTTAATGTGAAAAACATTGTTATGTTAGCATAATTTGCTGGGTCTAGTATATAAAACTTATTTTGGTGCTATTTTAATCCGAAATGATACTCAACATGCGACGTAAATCAATAGTGTTTAATGTAAAATTAACATTATATGTTAGAGATATGCTGATAAAGGAGGGAATAGGTTACGTTTTGTCCGCTGTGCTAGGTACTTTACTGTTGCTAGTTATGGAGCTTTGTTAATGTTAGCAGTTTATTCGTGGTTAAGGTGTGTTAGGTTTTGTTCATTGACTCTATATTCTTTAGTTCTGTAATGCTATATTGTTTATTAATATTGAAACAGTTACGGGTAGGGCAGTATTTCGTTGGTTAGTATAGTAAAGAAACTTATTTTGTACTATGTTTATCCGAAATGATACTCGATATGTGGACCTGAATCATTAGATCAATAGATCAAAGTCAATAGACGGGCGGATTGGGGGGGGGCCTGGGGAGGGGGACGGGTGCGTTTGATTTTACCGATTTGTTACTGATTACTGCTTCTATGATATTTTATTTCCAAGATAAATATTTTAAGGTTTTGTTTGGTTTAAAACTTTATTTTTTATTGTTTATGTACTAATAAATAATTTTTATTTTTATGCTAGGTTTGGGTAAAACGTTGTTATGTTTGCAATTATTTGTGGGGATGATATAGGTAGGTTATGATAAATTTTTTGTTAAATGATTACTATAATAATGGTAGAAAACTTTGGTACGTAGCATATCTTCAGGTTGGTCTGATATGATAATCAGACAAAGGTTCTATACATTTTTGCTAAATGTTGCTGTGTCAATGTAGATAAATGTAATGTTAGAGATATGTTGAAAAAAGTCGGAAGATGTTAAATTTTGTAGGTAAAGTTAGTTACTACTGGTTGTTAAGGGCGACATATTTTTAACGTTAACAATTTATTCATTTTTTTAAGGGTTTATATTTTAGGTTTGTCGTTGGGATTATATTCTTAGTTCAGATGATGCTTATGCTAGCATGTTATTTATGTGAACTTTGTCGCCTTAGCATAATTTCGTTGCTGTCATGATTAATTAGGTTTGGCTATTTTGATTAAGTTTTTGTTAAATGTTACTATTGTAATATAAAATAACAGTGATATGTTAGAATATGTTTTGACAACGTATTGTTATGTTACGGTTTTGTATGCTATGTAGTTACTTTACTGTTTTGGTGTTAAGTGTGGAATTTGTTAATGGTAACAGTTATTCAGCGTTAGGATATGTTAGTTTTTGGGCTTTGTACCATATCTTCATAGTTCGGTGAATTGCTATGTTGTTTATTTGATTCGGTGAAAACTTTGTTACGGTAGCATAAATTCGTTGATGATCAGTGTAATTAGCCAATGTTGTGATAAATTTTAGTTAAATATTATCGTGTTAATATTATAAGTTAATTCTCGATGTTAGAGATATTGCATGGACTAGTGTGAGTAGGTACTTTGTGTATATATGTTTAGTTACTTTACTGATTGTAAGGCGAAAACTTTGTTAACTTATGTTTATTCAAAAATGATACCGACTCATAGAGTAGAATCAATAGACCATTAGATCGATAGATCATAGGAGGGTAGGAGACGATGAAGAGAGTAGGATGGATGGGCTGATTTACTGATTTATTGCTTTGGTATGTAAAAAAACACAAATTTTTAACGTTAAAAAAATTAATAAAGAATAAAATATTTTGTAAAAACAAAAAGTTTTACGGAAAATAAAATTAAAAATTAAAAGTCAAATCTTTAAAAGACAAAAAAAAATTAAAGAAATAAAATTAAAAATAAAAGTTTTTAGAGTTGTTTATAAAACATAAAAACAATTAACACAAACATAAAAATGTTTTTAATAAATTGTTTAATGTTTTTTACTTGAAAGGCGGAATTAAATTGAATTTTCAGAAAACGAAACCAAAAACAAGAATAATAGTATTTGCGTAATGTTTCGAAAGTGGGAGGAGTTTATCACAATTTCTCGATTATATTTGTTGTTGTGGTAATGTTGTTCATGCTGTTGTGTTTCGTTTCTGTATGCATTGCTAGTACTTTAGTGCGTTAAGTATGGACTTTGTTAAAGTTAGGAGGATTTATTTCGTCATAAGTATGTTAGGTTTGTCATTGTTCGTTATATTCTACATCAGGTTAGATATGTTAGCTTTATTGATGTAAACTTTGTTACGCAGCATTATATTTGTTGGTACTGTATGATATTAGGTTAAATTATAGGTAACATGTTAAATGTTACTATGCTTAATGTAAAAATAACAATTTGATATGTTAGAGATATGTTTGAAAAAGCTGGAATAAGGTCGTTCTGTATGCAATGTTAGTTAATTTACTGTTGTTAAGTATGAAACTTTGTTATTGTTAACTGTTTATTCGTGTTTAAGATGTGTTAGGTTTGGGGTGGTGTACATTAATATTCTTGTTTCATGTATATGTTTGCTTTCATTGTGTTGAAAATTATGATTACGTTAGCATATTATTAGTTGGTCAGTTATGATAAATGAAGTTAGGGTTTGATAAATTTTTTGTTAAATGCTACTATGTTACTGTAAATAAACAGTGGATATGTTTAGAGATCATGTGTTGAAAAAAGTGTGAATAGGGTACGGTCTTATGTTCAGAGATATGCGTTACAAAGTGTGATTATTGGTACGTTTTTGTCTACTTGATATATTGTTCCTTCACTGGTGGTAGTGTGGGAAACTTTGTTACTCGTTAAACAGTTTCATTCGTTGTTTAAGGTAGTGTGGTTAGGTTTTGTCAGTTTACATATATATTATTCCAGTTCTCAGATGATGCTACTTGTTAGCTTTATTAAGGTTAAAAGCTTTGTCATGTTAGCGTATACTTGATTACTGACTGAGATAATTTGACAAACCTGTATAGATTAGCATTTATTCATTGATAGGGCTCATTCCGCATGTTATGATAAATTTATGTTAGGTTTTCTTAAAACATACTTATGCTAATGCTATAAAAATAAAGGACCTTTAGGAAAAACATAAAATTTTTAACTAAATTTGTTATGTTTTACATTGTGGACAAACAGAATCAAAATTGTATTGCTTATGTTATTGAAAATTGAATCAACGAGGGGAATTCATAGGTATATGCGTTATGTTTCGAAAAAATGGGAGGAGTTTGAACAATTTCTCGACTTGATCGAATTAAACTCTGTAATGGAAACAGGAATACAGATTCAAAATTTAACGATCTTGCTCAAGTGTTTACTTTCCTTTTTTAGAAAATTACTAACTGAAATGAAAATATAAAAGAAATGATAATAACAATAAAGCACAGAGATATCAACGAGCCGGGAACACTCGCTCATTCACTTCATCACTTTACTACCAGCCGACATAGTCGTCTGGTCACCATAGCAACACTCTTGCTCCTCAGTTGTAGAACCTCCCTATGAACTTGCATCAAACCTTATCTTCGCAAGATCATTTTCGGCCTGTGGAATCTCCTCTGTCCTAGCTCGTTAGGAATATATCTTTACGGAGTGACGTTCGTAAATATCCTCACCGATGTGGTATTATATTTTTTCGTCAAAAACGAATGGAAGCGGATATTTACTCTTGTTTCCATTCGGAGGTGCAAATAATTGACCTTTATTCATTTCGGTTGAACAATTCATTCATGATTGTCGATACCTCGGAAGCTTGGGTAAAGGCTATTTATGGGTCATCTGATGGATCGCATCCAGGTGACGATATTTACCAGAGGTGAAACAGTTGTGAGAGAGTTATTATTTAGAATAGAGGTGTGTTTTACCGCATCTGGTAATGTTAAAAGTATTGAGGAAACATCAATTTTTCTGCTTTTCCTGCAGAGAGTTATGTTCTATTTCATCATATACTTAGGCCAGCAATTTTGTTAAATACTCTCTCCACTTGAACATAGTTGGAAGGACAGGTCAGTACTGTTCCTTGCAAGTTTACTCATTCATGGGTAAAACATTTTGCTTAACTTTCCACCAACTGACAGAAGCATCCTTTGTTATTCCTTAGTCGGCTTTTCTTGGTGATAGTCTTTCAATCATTTCTAACTACATCCTTTTTGAGGGCACATGCGTGTTTTTTTCGATCACTATACTGGGACTGTAGAAACTTCTTCCAGTGACTCTTGTTTTATTGATTTTTTAACTGTTGAATGGTGGTTGGTTTGTTTTTGTCGTATTTTCGCTTTTTTCTTTTAATGGTGGCGTAATTAATCGGACTGTTTCGGAATGATAAATTTTTTTCAACATGCATAACAAAGTGACGAATTAACTTGTCTTATATTATGTGACAAAAAACTTTGACTCTTTATAATCGGGGATCTAAAGTTAGTTGGGCATAGTTATGTAAGATTCAATTAATTTCCACAGAAACCATAAACTGTTTTTTAGGATAGGGTTTAGTTAACCTTTCATTCCTTTTTAATACCTCAAAAAACACAATGATTAGCTTCAAAAACGTAATGGTTAAATCTTCGATGATTAACGTCCGGAGTCAGAAGCTGTTAGAGCGCTGATTTTTTTGCAGTCTTCGAAATGGTTTTCATAAGCTTATATGCTAGTGTTGATTTGATAGTCATTTTCCTTACATTATGTAAGGTTGTTAACATTGTGAATACGAAATGGCGTCACGGAGCAAGAGGTTCTTTGAGCTATAATACCATTTTTTCCATCATATGAAGTGTACTATTCCAATGGCGAGTTGGAATATCTTTTGATTTAACATTAAGATATGGACATATTCAAGCTTTTTTGTGAATGCATTCAATACTCATCTTTCATTTTATTTTCCAATTCATCTTAAGTATTTTTTATTTATTATACATTCTTTTATCAAATCTCGACAATAATAAATATTTGAGCAACATCCGCAGGGCAAAGCGGAGGATGTGCGGATGCGGATGTGGATCTTTAATAATGTGCGATGCTCCGCGGATGCGATGTTACCTGCATCACACCTATATATATCATACCTATCAACTCATACTACTTATACTATTACTACTATCTATTATTATGAAAGTGTTAAGGGTTATATACTATACACATATTACTATGACTATATATACTATTATATATATATATAACTAACTATATATACTTAGTTCTCTCACAGTAAGTACAAATTTATTGTCCAAACCCAAGCTTACGGGGAGGGGACTCTTAATCCCCACATCCCATCTTCCTTTCAAAAACGACAAAACGAAAATGCTTTTTTGGCATGAATAAAACTTTGGTTATCTTTAATTTTTATTGAAAAAAAAGAAAAAAACAAGCTTTTTTTTTTTTTTTTTTTTTTTTTTTTTTTTTTTGAGGTGAAAGGGTCGGAATTTTCTGATTTTCTGATTTTCCACAAAAGCTGGCAAAAAATCTTTAATTTTCAAGATCATTTCAAGTTGCTTTTGGACTTAAAAAATACTTCCAATTTTGGAACATACATTATCTCTCGTGATATCCGCCGTAAAGTAATACAGTCAAGTACTCAATAACTGCCTTTAATCTTCATAGATGGATACTACTACCTCTTACATCAAGTTATACTCTTATAATTCCTTCTACTCAACATTCAATATGTTATTTTTCTGATAACAAATGTTATGGAGACAATCACTAGAAACAGTATCTTTCAAATAAGTTTTTGAAGAAAAAAGACACATCCTAAAATGAACCTGCTGACACCCGCCTTTTACATAATATACCAAAAACAATATTAATATAAACGATCAATTCTGTTTATTGATTATATGTAAGGTTGGTACATAAATTTGAAGGCAATAAAAAAACTGTTCCGTTTTTTTTATTGAATTTTTTTTTTTTTTTTTTTTTTTTGTGATCTCATATAAGGAATAAAATAAAGTGTTTAGAAAAAAACACAATACACATTTGGGGAAATTATTTGTCCTTTTTCCAGG
>JABUQX010066993.1:50000-60000 GCA_015478945.1 Trachelipus rathkii | reverse complement strand
TAATTGTCTGAAAGAATTTTCCTTCAATAAAATTAGTGAAAGCCAAAATAAATGTGTAAAGGAAATTGACTTTCTTACAAAAAATCGAAACTCAAAATTCAAAAAAGCTCCGCCTATTTTTCATAAGCCTAGCTAACGTCAAAATCAGTACTTGCAAAGGTGTTCAAGAGTATTAAAAAAGTACAAAAAGATATCATTACCTGCGTATTTAAAATGGGGCCTATATATATATATAATAATATATATATATATATATATATATAAGATATATAATTATATTATATATATATATATATTATTTATATATAATATATTTATATTATTATTTATATAATATATATAAATATATATATATAATATTATATTATTTATTGAGTCAATTAATAATATCTAATATGATTAGGATATATACGTTTATTATATATTATATATATATATATAAATTATTAAATATATTATTTATAAATTATATATAATATATATATATATATATATATATTATATAATATATATATAAATATATAGAAATCATACGTCACCTCAAGACAACCCAGATCTGCTACCCTATCAACCTAACACATAACCACCACAACCCAACCTCAACCACTCATAACCACTCGAGACAACTATATATATAAACACAAGCTCCAATCACTATATCGATCTTAACTATTAACGCGTAAATACCTAATCTAAAAGCCATCGATCGCTCAATATAATATATACTATATATATATATATTATATATATGATAATAGAGGTCCAAGCACCCTTGTTTTGATTTAAATAAAGTACCGAGTTTCAAAGCAGTGATATCAAAGCAGGTGACTTCAAATCTGTTCCAAGATACCTTCTTTTTCTTGAGAGGCGGATCGGACTAGAGCCTCCTTTACATTTTCTAACGGCTACGCTGTTGTCAATGTTTCGAGTCCTTGCCCGAGTGAATTTTTTCTTCGTCTTATTAGTGAAAATTTGTCGCAACAAGCATGCTGTGCCCGTTGTTGGCACACGTTGGCTTAGACTTTGGTTTGGTTGCTCCTGTAACCCTGAAGCACCCCAGCAGAATGCCATGTAGGCCCAGCGGGGGCTCTAAGCACCATTCTGAGGGTTTAAATAAGTACCGAGTTTTAAATCATGATATCGAAGCAGGGAGACTGAACTGTTCGAGGTTCCCTTTTTTTCTGGGGAGTCAGACGGACTAGTTGGTAGAGCTCCTTTATTGTTAACGACGACGCTGTCGTCGATTGGTTCGAGTCCTGGAGCCAGTTGAAATTTTTCTTCGTCTTGTTATTGCAAATTTGTCGCAACAAGCATGTGCTCATTTCGACGTTCCTTGACTTTGGTTGGTTGCTCCTGTAAACCAAGAGCACCCCAGCAGAATGCCGTGTAGCCCCAGCAGGTGTTCCAACCACTCTCTTGTCGATTTAGATAAGTACCGAGTTTCAAAGAGGTGGTATCAAAGCACGAGATTTGAAAACTGTTCCGAGATGCCTTCTTTTTCTGGTGAGGTGGATCGGACTAGTGGTTGAGCCCTCTGTACATAGTCTAACGGCGATGCTGTTGTCGATAGTTCGAGTCCTGGAGCGAGTGAAATTTTTCTTCGTCTTATTATTCTAAATTTGTCGCAACAAGCATGTTGTGCCCATTTTGGCGTTCATTGGCTTTGGTTGGTTGCTCTTGTAACCCAGGAACATCCCAGCGGAATGTCATGTAGCCCCAGCAGGTGTTCCAACCATCCTTCTGTCGATTTAAATCAGGATCGAGTTTCAAAGCAATGATATCGAAGCAGAAGACCAGAGAACTTTTCCGAGATGCCTTCTTTTTCGGGGGAAGCGGATCGGACTATTAGTAGAACCTCCTGTACATTGTCTTACGGCGACTCTGTTGTCGATGGTTCAAGTCCTGGCTTCAATGAAATTTTTCTTCATCTTATCATCGCAAATTTGTCGCAGCAAGCATGTTTTGGCCATGTTGGCGTTGCTTGACTTTGGTTGGTTGCTCCTGTAACCCTGGAGCACCCCAGCAGAATGCCGTGTATCCCCAGCAGGGGCTCTAAGCACCATTCTGAGGGTTTAAATAAGTACCGAGTTTTAAAGCAGTGATATCGAAGCAGGAGACTTGAAAACTGTTTCGAGATTCCTTTTTTTTCTGGGGAGGCTGATCGGAGTAGTGGTAGAGCCTTCTGTACATTGTCTAACGGCGACGATTTTGTTGATGGTTCGAGTCCTGGCGTCAGTTAAATTTTTTTTATTATTATTATTGCAAATTTGTCGCAACAGGCATGCTTGCCCATGTCGCGTTGCTTGACTTTGGTTATTTGCTCCTGTAACCCAGGAGCACCCCAGCAGAATATCTTGTAGCAGGAGTTCCAAGCACCCTTCTGTGGATTTAAATAATTACCGAGTTTCAAAGTAGTGATATCGAAGCAGGAGATTTGAAAGCTGTTCCGAGATGCCCTCTTTTTCTGGGGCTGCAGGTAGGACTATAGGTTGAGCCTCCTGTATATTGTCTAACGGCGATGCTGTTTTCGATGATTCGAGTTCTGGCGCCAGTGAAATTCTCCTTCATTTTATTATAGCAAATTTGTCGCAGGAAGCATGTTGTGCACATGTCGGGTTGCTTGACTTTGGTCGGTTGCTTCTGTACCCCAGGAGCAGCACCTCAGCAGAATGCCGTGTAGCCTCAGCAGGAGTTCCAAGCACCATTCTGTGGATTTAAATAAGTATCGAATTTTAAAGTAGTGATATCGCAGAAGGACACTTCAAAATTGCTCCAAGATGCCTTCTTTTTCTGGAGAGGGGGATCAGACTAGTGCTAGAGCCTCCTGTTGTCGGTGGTTTGAGTTCTGGAGCGAGTGAAATTTTTCTTCGACCTAATATATTTTGCATTTTGGTTCGCAAAACAGCATGTTGTGGCCCATGTCGGGATAGCTTTGAACTTATATTTTGGGCTGCTCCCTTTAACACCAGGGGCAAACCCGGCAGGGAACCGTGTAGATCCATCAGTGGTGCAAGCACCCTTATATATATAATATATATATATATATATTATATATATATATATATATATATATTATATAATATCTATATAATATATATATATTATATAATATATATAGTTATTAAAATCTGATTTATATAATATATATTTAGACTAAGGTAGAGCCTCCTATACATTATGTAAAGGCGACACTAGTAGTAGGGAAAAGAGTTCAGAGTCGCCGTTTTTTTCTATTTTAGAGATTGTACTTGCTTTTGAAATTTTGCCTAATTACATGATATTGTGATCCTGGTATACCGGAGCTTCGTGTTCCTAGGAACCCCTCTCTAAGTGAGTATTGCCTCTTAGAGCCAAGGTCAAACTCGCTCGAGTATGCACACACATCGAGCCCGGGTTAGGCTTATCGTGAAAGTAATGACTTTGAGCGATTCGATCGAAGAATCGATTCCCTTCGGGAATCGATTTTGAGTTCAAATCGATTCCCGCAGGGAATCGATTTTTACGCCCACGAGCATAACATACATAGATCCTGTGTCCCTGCGTCCCCCATAGGGGGCGCTGCCCCCTAAAAATTGAAATGACCGTAGAAGGCTGAAATTTGGAGATGGTATAGATGAGGTATGAGTAAGTAGGAATTTCGGGATACCGGCATTCGGCATCCGGAAAGTTGCGCACCGGACTGGCTTCCGTGGCGGTGCTGGGTTAGTAAATATTTGTATAATAATACAGTATTGGTGTCTTTATATATGTTATTGAACCCGTATATTTCGAATACGGTAGAGCGACGGAGTCATATGGCAAGGTCGCGGGTTCGAATCCAAGTTCGGATCCTACCTAGGTAGAAATTACCCAGAAAGTTCCCCTTCTTGAATAGGGCTATGCCCGTGAGGTGTGAACTTTTTTCAATAATAAAAAAAAAAAAATAAGTTAGTAAAAGTTGTCACGGACCCCCCAAAGGGTTCTCTGAAGAAATGAATGGAATGCATGGAATAGGAAAGGTGAAATTTGGATAGGACATGGAAGAAGGAGAAAGAAGTCTGAATCTGATGAGTTTTAGTTGACAACGGCACCAGTGCTGGCTCTAGTGCGTTGCCAAATACAAATTATTTGAATAATTAAAATTTATAATACAATATTGGTGTTCAAATATATGTTCTATAAGGTGTCGTTGACCTCAAATATGGGTGTTTGAGGCTCACCCTGATATGCGGTTTCCTTCAGCAGGCTCCGACCCGGCACGAAACCGGCGCGAAATAGTCGTGACAACGCAAACGTGATTTGCTTTCTTTTAATAAAATCTTATATATTTTTTAGCTTTTACGAAGTGAACAATTGTTTAATTTTTTGGTTTTGTTCTTATTCAATTTTTATTACTTTTCAACTTTTATTTTTTTATTTACTTTTTAATTTATTTTGTTTATTTTGCTAATAATTAAACATTTTGTTTTTAACCAAAATTTTTTGCTTTTATGTTTATGACGTTAAAAAAATTTGCGTTCTGTTACACACTGTAAGCAGTAAATCTGTAAATCAGTAAAATATCAAACTGGCCCTCGCCACAGCCCCTTCTGCCACCCATGATCTATTGATCTATTGATTATTGATTATGATCTGTATTGATCTATTGATCTATTGATCTATTTAAAACTACTGATCTATTGATTCAAGTCATATTTATTACTATAATTGATATGTTTTACAAACCTAAAGCAGAAAATCAGTAATCAGTAAATCAAACCACCCCTCCCTGTACCCCCTGCCCATCCATGATTCTATGATCTATTGAAATCTATCGATCTATTGAATTCAAATATTTTTTTTACTACGAAATAGTTAGTTTTCATGACCCTATTGAATCTATTGACTCTTACTGATTCAAGTCATATTTTGTATAAACTTTTTCTTGAATTTTATTTATATTTTTTACAAAAATTTTTAGTTTTAACATACCCTAAAGCAGTTAAATCCAAAACCAGCTTCCCCTAATCCCCTCCCCCTCCTCCCATCAACCCATGATATACTGATCTATTGTTTCCAGTCACATTTCGAGTATCATTTCTGGGATATACATAACATAAAAACAAGTTTCTTTGAATAAAATAATAAAATAAAAATATTGTAAAGTAACAAAGTTCTTTCACCAGTCAACCTAAAAGTAACACTAGCATCCACCTTAAAATAAAGGAATATAATCGCTACACATAAACCTAACACCCTTAAGCACGAATTAACATTAAACAAAGTTGTCACACTTAACCAACCGCTACACTACACACTAACAAGCAATAACAAGAAACGTACACCTATTATACATTATTTGTCAAAGCAAATTTCAACATATCACTGTTAAAATTTACATTTAAACATTGGTAATAATTTAACAAAAAAGTATCATAACCTTGTCTAATTATCATACTGATCAAACGATATATGCTTAAACGTAACCAAGTTTTCACCAAATAATAAAAGCTTTACATAGTCACCTGAATAAGAATATAATGCACAACGACAACCTAACACACCCTTAAAGCACGAAATAAACTGCTGAATATTAACACAAGTACCTATACTTAACAACAGTAACATGGTACCTAACTTACCATTCAAAAACGTAACCTATTCCACATTTTGCCAAGCTATCTAACAAATTTAATGTTAAATATATGCTAAACGTAACACAAAGTATTTCACATTAATAAATGCGAACATATCATTCACTGGAAAGACTAGGAATTTAGTCAATGTTACACGACAAACCTAAACACACCTTACGGCATGAATTTAAAACTGTACATTAACAAAGTTCCTCACTGAACAACAGTAAGTAACTAACATTAGCAACAAAAAAACGTAACCTATTCAATATTTTTGTCAAGCATATCGTACATAATTCCAATGTTACTTTACATTAACCATGGTATATTTTACAAAATATTTCATCATAACCTTGATAAATTATCATACAGACCAACGAATATATGGTAACGTAACAATAGATACGGCTCCGACTTCATCTTCGGCTCCGGATCCGACTAAGGATTCTGCACTATTTTAAAAATTTTCAGCAACCGTCTTCTGTAAAATAACAATTTTTCACTAAAATTAATATTTGCGAAAAAAACTTATCCCAGGCTACCGGCTCCGGCTCCGGCTCCGCACCCCTGGTTAAGATAGTATGTTAATTCAGGTTACGGATCCAAACTAAACGTTTCTGCAATATTTGAAAATTGTTTAGCACGTCTTCTGGCAATAATTTTTTCACCAAAAAATATATTTTCGAAAAAATTTCACACTCTGACTCCGGCTCCGACTCCGACTCCGACTTCGACTCGGCTCCGATTCTGGCTCCGGATCCGGATCCGACTAACAATTCTGCACTATTTGAAAATAAAAATTGTTCAGTACGTTTCCTGGAAATAAATTTCTTCATCCTGAAAAAACCCACTTAGTTTCACTTGAAACCCACAAACAACTCTTGCATTCCAGGGATCTCGAGCTCCGGCCCTCCTAGCCTCCCGGCACCCCGACTCTGCGTTCGACTCCATTTATTTGACTGACTAAGAATCCAAAGAATGGGTGGGAGATTGGGAATATGAAAAAAAATAGATGTTCTATAATTATAAATAAACCATTTTTTTAACCTGAACCTATAATTGCAATTTTTGACTGGAATTGAAATTTTTTATTTCGACACTTCTTCTCTAAATAAATTTCAGTATCTAAAAATCCATTTAGAATTTTAAAAAAAATGATTACACCATGATGTTCAGAAGGAATTTTTTCTAATAATCTAGATAATAAAAAAAATGTGAAAATTTTGATTTTGCTTTCAAAAAGTAGGGGTCTTAGGATAAAGTCTCCTCCCCTTATTATTAAGCAAGAAAATATTTTAAATTAGTGAAATTAATGAATCTAAATTAAAGAGAAGCAAAATAAAATATAAAATGTTTAACTGATTATTTTATAAATAAATCTAAATTTATGTTAATTAATACTATGAAAATAATATATGAAAATAGAGAGAATTAAAGTCTTCTTACAAATGTGTTTAGGCGGAGGAGCCGTGAATACTTCCTTAAAATTTATCAAAAGAACTGCGAAGGAAATGGAAAGGCCCCAAAATAAAAGCCTCATTTTGTCTCTAGAAAACAGTTGCAAAAAATTTTAATATTCAATTTTAAATTATTTTACACACACACACACCACACACACACACACACACACACACACACACACACAACACACAACAAACACACACACACACACACAACACACACACACACACACACACACACACACAAAAAAAAAAAAAAAAAAAATTATATCTGAAAATAAACAAAATAACAATTGAGCTAAATGCAAATGATTCTCAATATTAGTGTTGCAAGAAAAAATATAAGTATATGAAGTTTTGAATTTTTGAAGATGAAATACTTAATAAATGGTTTTATTTGGTGAAATATAAAGATTATGAGGGTAAAAATATTTAGTGGAATAGGTTTGATAGAAAAAATAGAAAAAAGGTACAGAAACTTTTATTTATTTACCTCTTTTGCACAAAGAATACAGAATTTACATGGATTAAAGAACTTTCACGTAATATACATTAGGTCTACATATAATCATCTGTACTAAGCACTAATGAAATATGTAAACCAGTTGGATTAATAAACTGTACAGCACTCCACAGAGCTTGCTTTGAAATTTTTTGTGGAAGTATATTTAAGTTTTAGTTAACGATCGTGCTAAGGTTTAAATAGTCTCAGAAGAAAATTCCACGACTTAAGAACTGTTACTGCAGAAAATAAATAGAAAGAGGTGTGATATGGTTGAAAAAGTTGTCAAACGATAGATTCTTGTTTCCAAAAATCAGCAATTAAAGTAGGTACTTTTTCTCACCCAAAGGTTATTCAGCTAAAAATAATGGCCAGAGGGTAAATTATATGCGACAAATAGTTACACAATGAAGTCCACATTTTTATTTAGCTTGTAATTTTTCTTTCCAAACAGAAGAAATTTAAATTTCTTAAGAAAGGAAATTATTTGTATTATTTAAAACCATTTGAAAAATACGAAAGATATATATATATATAATATATATATATTATATATATATATAATATTATATATTATATTATATTACCTATACCTACATATTATACCCTCCATATCTACTATATATATATATATATATATATTATATAATATTATATAGAATATATATATATATATATATTATATTATATAATATATAATAAATAATATAAATATATATATATATATATATAATATTATATATTATATTATATATATATATTATATATATATATACTATTTATATATATTATTTACTATATATATATTATATATATTAATATATATCAGGGGGTGATACATCAGGGTAGATAGGGTAGTAGCTCCTACCAATATTTTTTGAGTCTTTTTAATTAAAATAAATTAATGGTAAATTATTAAATCTATTTACAATTTTATTTGAAAGTGAAAAAAAGGAAACCTGATGTTATAAAATTAAATTTAAAAGAAAACAAATAATTAGCCTTTTTATAATAATAACTAAATTCATTTGAAAATTTGCCTTCCTACTCTTTTCTTAAGAGTAAAAATTTCTAAAAGCGTAGCGGCCCGTACATAGATTTCATAATTCATATAATAAATATATAGAGGCCAGGGCCAGACATTACCTTGATGTACTCGAATGAAAAAATACAAGAATCCACGGGAACGAAACTTTTCGTTCAGCGAAAACGTAGGAAGAAATTTGAAAAAAAAAATTTTAAAATACCTCTCTCTCTCTCTCTCTCATCTCTCGTCTCTCTCTCTCTCTTAATATATATATTATTATATATTATATATATTATATATATTATATATATATATATTATATTATTTATATATATTATCTTCCTACCCAAGTATAATCTTCAAGGTACGCCACTGATATAATATATTATATATATAGATATTTTATATATAATATATATTATTATAATATATATATATATATATTATATAGTATATTATATATATATTATATATATTATATATTAAATATATATTATATAAACTATAAATATAGATTTCATAACCTAGAATCAATGAAACTATTATCTAACTAATATATAAATATTATAACAGCCAATAATACATATAAAACACTCAATATATATAATTATATATAATTATTTTATTTTAAATTTTTTAATTTTTTAAATATAGTATATATATAATAATATATATATATATATATATATAAATACTAAATAGATATACTTTTTTATATTAAACAATATTGTAGAGGAATTGATGTATTTCAATGCAACACCAGTTTTCCTATATCAATAATAATAATAATAATAATAATAATAATAATTAATACCACAATTCACTTAATATCAATCAACTAATCATAATTTTCTACTAATAATTAATACATCAATATATTCAATAATTTAATAATAATATAATAATAATAATAATAATAATAATAATAATAATAATAATAATAATAATAATAATAATAATAATAATAATAATAATAATTTAAAAATGAATAGAAAAATTATTTTAATTTTTTCGAGTAATTAACCTTAATTAAACAGAAAATTTTAATTTAGAAATTTAATTACCACTAGTTATAAAAAGTTTTTAGAACCATCACAAAAATGAGAAAAAAATTAGACAACGTACCTCTGGAATATCCGAAACAAACATAAAACGAATTTAAAATCAATCTTCCTAGCATCTGCAGTTACATATTCAAGTGTTCAATAATTACACTAAATCTTTTCATTTATTATAATCATGAATACAATATACATACATATATATACTATATATAATATATATAATATATATATATTAGATATATTATATATATTATGGTATATATATATATTATAATCATATTCATATACATCTACATATATATATACACTATATATACTAATTATATATTATTATTATAACTACTATATACTAT
>JABUQX010066993.1:0-45000 GCA_015478945.1 Trachelipus rathkii | reverse complement strand
AAGGATAGCACCTGAATGAACATCCGTCATAGCAACATTCAGATCCACGGCGACATCTATATATAAAGCAGGAAGGAGGGGGTTTGTAAAAAGGAGAGGCCCAACTCTATGAATTAGCATATATATATATATAATATAATGTACTATAATAATAAATAGTATATATATAAGTAAAATATAATATAATTATAATAGTAAATGATATATATATTTTTAATCTTTTGATAATAGGTTTAAATAAAAGAAACAATTAATTGTAATATTTATCACTGGTTGCATGGTCTATTAAGAATTTGAGTATATTGCACTGTAAAATGAAGGAAAGTAGCACCTGAATGAACATGGCAGTCATTAAGCAAGAAACAATTCGAGATCCCACGGCGACATTCTATATGATAAAAGAGCAGGGAAGGAGGGGTTTGGATAAAAAGAGAGGGCACTCTATTGAAGATTAAGCATAATAATAAGTATATAAGTATATAAGTGTATATAAATAGTTATAATTATAATATAGTGATATAGATAAGTATTTATTATACAATCTATGTCAAACATATCACAGTGTAAAGATATATAGTGATCATATATAATAATAATGATAATATAAAGTAACAATATAATATAATATATGAATATATAGATATAGTAAAGTTTAAAGTAGAAGAGTAAAGATAGATATAATAGTAAAGTATAAAGTATATATATAAATAGTAATATATATATAATTATATAATATAATTAGTAATAAGTAAGTAATTAGTATAAGGTGATAATATAATTATACACGCAGTGGCACGTAAAAAATAACGCCCCGCAAGCCCAACGACGCGAGATAAGCCGGGAGGGGAGCAGAAGCAAGGAGCCAGAAGAATTTGTGGAGAAGTGTTAGAAAGCAGAGAGGGAGAGAAGGTAAGGAAGAAGAGAAGAAGAAGAAGAAGAAAGAAGAGAAGAAGAGAAGAAAATCAAGAAGCACTAGAGTAGAAGAAAACTGCACATAAATTGAAACTGTCATATCTCTAATATATCTCTATTCATATTCAATTATTAATTGTTAAAGTTAATTATAACCATAATACTAAAAATATTTAAATATAATACTTGTATTTAATATTATAACTATCCAAAAATATTTATACTTTATCTATATATATAGGTTAATTATTTAGAATACATACTCAACTTTATATTTATATTATTAATAAAATTATAATATAATAATATAATAATAATAATAATTAAATATATAATAATAATAATAATTAAATAATAATTATATTATAATAATAATATAATTAATATAATAATAATAATAATATATAAATTAATATATAATAAATAAATATAAAATATAAATTATAATCAAATATAATATTTATTTATATCTAAGTAAATTATAATAATATGAATATAATTAATATTTATTTAATTAATAATATAAATATATAACCGAATATATAATTCGAATTAATAATTCCTGAATCCGCCCAATTTATTAGTTAGTATTTAGTGAATAATAGAGTAAGTTAATATAATAATAATAATACATATAATAATAATTTAATAATTATTATAATTATAATAATTAATAAGATATTATATTTGATTGAACTTCACACCATAAATAAATAAATATAACTAAAAGCTCAGAATGTATCAAGTACATCTATGAACTAAATAAGTAATAATATTATAGACTAATATTTGTGAAATAAATATATTATTTAATCTCCATTATACAATAATAATAATAATAACTATATGACACTTATATGAAATAATGATTTCTATTAATCTAAATAGATGGTGGTGAATAGATTATATAACAGAAATGATATATGATAATTATTATTAGATATTGTTAATAATAATAAAATAATGGAAATAATAATAGAATTAATAATTGTCATTGATAATGAAAGAATAAAAATTAATAATTAATTACTTTTTTTTTTTAAATGATAAGAGCAAGAAATTTAGTAATATAATAATAATAATAAATTATTCAGGATAGCTACTACAAATTTTTGCAACAAATTATATCTAATAGTTCAGAAATAATCCTTAAGTTAATATATAATATAATAGATGATTCTAAATCAAAATCATATTATTAAATAATAATTAAGTAATAATATAATAATAACATAATAGTAATAATATAATTTGAGTGAATTACATCTAATAGAAGTGTTAACTCTATTTGGCGTTGATGGATCATTTAGAAAATTAAATATAGATTAATTAAATAATATATAATTAATACAATATAATATAATAATAATAATAATTTAAGTAAATAACTTGATTTTATCATAATAAATCTAATTACCTCAACTTATACAAATACTCATAATAAATGAGTCATTACTAATAAGATAATAATAGATTGATGAGTAATAAGAATCCAGATGGCCATTAAGACTGACTCACCACGACCACGGTGAGTCAGGTAAAGTCTCTGTGCAATTTCATTGTGATTGAGAACTCTGGTAGCTCGTTGTGCTAATAGCAGAGCAACGTAATTTGGTTAAGACGGTGGGTCCATTGTGAACGCCGGGCTCCGCACTCTCCGCTTGAAAAGCCCCGCGCACTCCAAGATCCGACCTCAAAGAAAACAATAAGTACCCGCTGATGGACTGTACCCGCTCTTCCTACTGCTTTCCTCAGAAAGAGGAATAGATAAGTTACCAGTAAAACTATTAAACTCATAGTTTTTTATTAGCAAGACGAGTGTATAAGTAGAAGTTTTTAATACATATATAGTGGTAAAGATGTGACCTCATAACGGAAATTATGCTCTCAATATATGAAGTTGGCTATCATAATTTGAATGACTTTACATATACCTACTTAAACTCGCAATAAAGCTAAAAGTTTGAATGACTATAATGACTTCTTTAGATGAGCTTCTATAAAATATGATTATATTTGAGCTTTCATTTATTTATTCTCTCTCATAATTTGCCTCAATCAATTTTACAGTAGTTAAGAGTGAGTGAGTACTTTATCTCTAGAAGGCCATATGATAATTATATATATACTATAGTTAGGCTCCAAGTTGTAATAAATCGTGATAATAGGTACCAGGAGTCATGAGGGAATTAGTGTTCACAACTAGATGTTATATTTGCTATTTTATTTAGATAGCCTCTATACAGCTATTACTCAAGTGAACAAGGCCAGATAAAGAGCTTTCTCAATGTCAGTGATTTGACCTTTTGACAAGTATTTATTAACCAACATAAGATATATTATTATATTATCTGAAGCGCGGACGTGACAAGGTGTCTTCAGTTTATGGAGTAATATAATATTAGTATATGTCTTACAAATAGGTAAATTTTTATTGTGACTAAGAGTATGTATAATAATATAATAAGATAATAAATAGATTATAATAATAATATAATGACAAATAAAATTATAATAAACTATATACCATAACAGGAAGAATATGAGTAATCTGTCCAGTAAGTTCTCTTTTAATATGATAGTTAATTCTACAGTGACCGTGCGTGTATATATTATGTACACTTATTAATTATTGTTATTAATTATGATACTATATAAACTCTCCACTATAATAATCATATCATATCATTCTAGTTATGATAGAGATCTTATATTTCTGCTCTCTCTGAATATACCTTATAATAACATCGTTAAATATGTAAAGTAATTTATTTAATGATATATATAAAACTTTAGAATAATTATTAATATTTAATATGGTATTATAAGGAATCTTAGGGGCTAATAATTTGTTATACTATTAGCATTTATTATTTAGATATTGTAATCTTAGGTGACTCTACTAACTCACTAGACTTGTATATGTAAAGTAAGTAAAATTTTAAGTTAGCAAAATATCATATTTTTGTGATGCCTAAAGAGCTTAACGTAATAGGGTATATAATTATAATAGTAGGAGCTAAATTTTAAGAAGGGGATCTAATATTATAATGTGTCAAAGGTGTATAAAAACTGATTATAACATGACTAACATAATAACGATGGTGTTAATTGTTATATTGTTTATAATTAGTATATAGTTTTTGTAGCTCATTTACATGATATATTTACTCATAAATAATACAGTTAAATGTTGAAAATGATGTGTTTTTAATAATAATATATATATTTTGCAAAGATATATCTATTATATATATAATTATATATTATATATATATTAATAATATTATTAATATATTATTATTCATATATTATATATATAATTATATTAATATCATATATTAATATATATATAATATATATTAGATTATCGTAGGATGAATGTATATAACTAAGGTAGGCCACAGGGTAGTAGACTCTCATATATATACTATCACTCAATATTTTTTAGATCTTTTAAATAAAATAATATTATAAAATGTTAAAGTAAAATAAATTATTATGAATTTATATTGAAAGGTGTAAAAGGAACGGATTTATAAAATATAAATTTATAAGAAATCACTTAATAATAGTAATAAAATTATAATAATTAAATCATTTGGTGTTGTACTCTGTTCCTAAGAGAATTGGAAAAGCTGATCGTGATGTTTAGTTTTTGCTAAGTATATAAAATATATAAGAATAAAGCCAAGGCGTCATAATCACTTGTGTGATGTTCGATAACTTACAATGATAAAACTATAAGGCAATCATTGTTCGAGGTTAACGAAACTTTCGCTCACCCAGTTAAATCGTACGAAATAATTTGAAAAAGATTTTTTGAATCTCTTCTGATGTCTATCTCTCTCTTCTCTCTCTCTGTTATCTCTCTCTCTCTCTCTCTTATCTCTCTTTCATCTCTCTTCCTCTCTCTCTCTTTACTTCTCTCATCTCTCTATTTTTTTCCTATTCTATCTATCTATTCTATCTATCTATCTTATTCATTTAGATTTAAATTTTCATAATAATATATCTATTTATATGCTATTACTTATTCATTATCATTATCCCAATGGTACGATATTTATTTGCACTTATTGGTGACAGAGTGACAGTTAAATGGTTATTACCCATATTATTTGCTGAGTGTTAAGTTTGGTAATAGAGACTCATGAAAGGTGTAATTCCAATATTATTGTATTTATAATATGTAACATTTTTTATTATATGAAGTCTTTAATTGAAGACATTAAAATAAAAAAAAATCCGTTACGCGTATTGTCCCGGCTTTGTAAGTCAATCTTTATGCATATAAATACAACTAGAAAATAAATAGCTTTTATTAAAAAGGACGTTGTTAATAAATAATTTTTGCTTACTAATAATATAAGGAAGTATATGCAGTTAAAGTGATTTTCGTTATATATTATATATATATATATATATATATTATATTTATATTATTTAGATTATATATATTATATATATTAGTATATATAAATATATTATTTTAAGTATTATAATATATTTTATATGATATATTCATATTTCATACTATGATGGAAATCCTTTTATTTATTTCATGTTAACACTACTTCTATTAGTCTTTTGTAATATCCAGTTTTCGTGGATCTTTTTTTTTATATCTACTTTTTATATTGAACAATAGGGATTTATATTATATCATATTAATAATTTTAATTGTTCATTTCAAGTCCTCAATAAATAATACTTTCATATATACACCACTACTAGTCTCAATGGACTTAAAATAAGTGTAGTAGTAGTACGCACCATATAAATTAAAAGTGTCGTCAGGGTATACGGGGCCGCAACTTGACCTTTAAGTTATATCAGTCATACATAATAGTTAATATATATATATATATATATTAATATATATTAATTATATATATTATATTAATATTATTAATATATATAAATATAAGTATATTATATAATATACATTAATTAATAATAATATATTTAATATATAATATATTATATATATATAAATATAATTGTACTATCACCAATAGTGTTAATCTTCCGGTAAACCTGCAATAGATAATATAATATATATATTATATCTCTCACTTCTAATATATATATATTAATACTATATATATATATTATTAATTACATATTAACCCTCATACTACTATATAAAATATAATTTATTACTTATATAATATATATATATATATACTACCTACTACTATATTATATCTCAATTCGAGTTCCTCAGAGAACTCTCATATCATATTAATAAACTATCTATTGATATAGTATAATATATATATATATAGTAATTAATAATTATCATATATATATAATATAATATATAATAATATAATATATATACCGTTATTAATATAATTAAATATATTTTAAATTTTTATACTACTTATAATGATTAGTAAATAAATATTTATTGATTACTAAAATTTTATATAAATTTTCATAATTATATATAATGGATTAAAAATTGAATTTTTATATTTTATCACTATTATTATAAACTAATTATTTTTTTAAATCTGCTGCCAGTTGGTAAATTCAACTCCTCTAGTGCCATCAATTATACACGTCTATTATCAATAACAGTTTCCCACTCCTCCGTTGATAATAATATAACTCAAATGCTATCACAGTACTTTCTGGGAAAACTTACTATCCGAATAGACTTCTCTCTTCTCCTAATACTCTTTTATTCTTTCTCCGTATCTCCTACTCATAATTTCCATCTACCTACTCCACGTACGCTCTGTATAACACTCATTACCAATCTTACCATATAGTCAACAGATAGACAGTAAAGACTCATCGCGATTGTACCTTAACTGCATTATAAGAATAACACTCATATAGAATTGTTTATAAATAAAGTGAAAGGCGCATAATAGTCACATCATATAGAATCATATCTTACTCAATAACTATATCTAACCCTTAGCCTTAATGAGTTCCGCGCATAAACTATACATAAAATAAATTGAACATAACAAAATATAAATAATATAAATACCCAAGAACTCTCACTAATTATTATAGTAATTAATAATAATCAATTGTAAAGAATATATATTCATCCAGATTTTACATATAAAATCATATACGATATCCATTACATCTTAGAATTTCGAGGGTTTACCCATTTATAAACAATTTAGGTAAACGAAAGCTAATGATAATTCATATACTATAATAATATACGTATACCTCCATATACTGTTAAAACATCACGTCTTATATAATCGTGTAGAATTATCCAATAACATATAAAATTCTCCTCAACATAAAATACCTCTCGTTGTTTTCATGTGAAGTAAAATCATTAAGGTGTCTGAATTGAAACATCATTGATTCACATTATTCAATATTCGATCTTTATGTGATGTATGTATTTACATTGCCAACGAACGTTAATAATACGGTAATAAAATATATAATCTAGTAACCATAACCTAAATTCTGTCTCAAATATACTTTAAGGGAATAACGTAGATTATATATAGTGAGTATCATTTACCTTCTCTTCACTCATCTCTCTGGCTCTTATCATCTAATCTTACTTCAATCTCTATTTACATATAATATATATATATTTTAATATAGTATAATATATATTATATAAATAATAATTTATATATTTAATATATAATATAATATATATATATATATAATATATATATATATTAATATATATTAATATATATATAAATATATAAATACTACATAATAATATAATATAATATAATATAGTATGATAGTATTATATATATATTATATAAATATATAATATATATAATATATATATATATTATAATTAATTATAAATAATTATAATTTATATACATATTAAATCATAATAAGTATATATCTATTATATATATATATATTATATAATATAAATAAAGACTCATTTTATAATAGGTTCACCATACATAAGTAAGTGAATGATATTATAAGGTGGCATGTGATGATACTTTATGGATTGGAATATTTAATAGTAAGATGGCTGTGATGGATCAATAGAAACTCATGATGTTACAACTTAATAAGGCAATTAAAGTCAATCGTGGGATATATAACTAGTGAAGTAGATCATGACTATATATGTCCTAATATATGGTATCAGAAAGTCATGGTGAGTCCATATATTGTTCTATCGTAATATATATATTATAAGACAATGATTAGTATATACAAGTGGGATAAACTCATTATAAAGCAGAGAACTGTGCAATGAGTTTTACTAAGTTTGGTCAGATTAATTACATACAAAGTGGCAACTATCATATGGATAATATGGTGAAGGATTGGCATATATATTCAAATATGATCTCATTGATAAACTTCTTGGAGTGGGCAGATATAAGGTTAATAATATAATGTCTATAATAGAAATTTTAATTGATAAATAAAAGTATGTATGTTTACTTCACTCATTTAAGTGAATTTTCAAATTAAAATGTATTTATACTTACTCGATAATGTCCATGGGTGAATTCTGGCTTTGAATGTCTGGCACTGGACGAGCAAGAAAATAGATTCTATAGGTATTAGTTGATTTATATACAAAGCCTCAGTAATTTGAAAGTAGCTTACATAATAGTTAGTTTTGAAATGCAAGGAATACAATACCTAATCAAATGTCTGGGTGTGACAATCATCATATAAACTTCGTCACAATGTTTTGCATCTTACTAAGAGCATATAGAAGTAGATATAGTAAACTGTACAATAGCTTATGTATATGGACCAATTAAATAGGAGTTATTCGTAGCTACAAGTTTTATGGGCCCTCACTTATGTTAAAAGAAAGTACTATAGATATGATGCTATGAAGATGGATGCAATGATATAGATAAAGCAACAATGTAGTGATTATTCTTGTGGTTTGAGGGTCAAAGTACTTATGTGGTGAATGAGGCTGAACTAGCGATATAGTTATAGAGAATAATGTTTTCTGTAGTAAAGGCGATTTCTCAGATCATAGTGGGACTAATATTGATATATATATAATAGTGATCTACATAAATTATTTACATCTATTATTATAAAATGTAAACTAATAAAAGATAATTATATAATATCATCAAATTAAATGTTTAAGTGAGACAACCTAGGTACTAACGAGGTACTATGAGCTACCAATGAGAGAACATATGACACGAAACATATATAGATAGAAAGGCAATTTGCCACTTTAGGATTATAGAAATAGCATTTCATTCTCTAGATCACGATAAATTGGTTGACGTTAAAATTTTGGAAAAATGGTGTGCTTATGTCACAGTAGAGGTTATATGTGATATTATAATATAAAATATATAATAATACATAATTACTATATATCATAATATTAATATATATTTAATATATTATATATATAGTATAATATATTAATACATATAAATTGAATTATTATTAAAATAATATATATTTAAATATAATTATATTATTAATATATTAATATTATATAATATACTATATATAATATAATATATATACATTATATATATTAACTATATATATATATACTTTATTATATATATACTATATATATTAAATACTTATCATATATATATTAATAACTTCCTATTGACTTAGTTACTATTTTCTTTGTATTGATATAATATAAATACCTTTTAATAAAACTTATTTAATTTTTTGATTATAAAATTATTAAATAAATAAAACAATATTTTTAATATTCTCAACTGTGTTACTAATGTGTCTATTAATGAGGTTCATTCTTAAATAAGGTAATTAATGCACCTGATAATAATAAACATTAGTCATATATAGATATACTATAACATTCAAGTAAAATTCATCTCTGAGCGACATTAGTCTTATATTTAAATATTAAATCGCCTATATATAAGGTAAAGGCCAGTGTGTAGGTATTTAGTTTAATAAACAAGAGATAGGGCACTCTCTATGAATTAGATTATGATCATATAAATATTAATATTAATTAATATATAATCTCATTAAGTAGCGGTCTCGTGATACGAATAATACATGGGGAATGGCACTTCAAAATAAATTAATATGTTCTATATATTAATATACTCATAGATGTGATATATATATTATACTAGTTGATATATAATATATATATAATATATATATATATATAGTATATATATTTATATATATTATTAAATATTTAATATATATTAAGTTAATTTAATTAATTATAATCATATTAATAATATATATATATATACTATATATATTATATTATAAATATAATAATTAATATATTTAAATTAATATATTTAATATATATATAGATAAGAAGTGATTATATAGTATATTATAATTAATATTAATTTATATTTAATTAGTTATTTATTTAATATATATTATTATAAATATATATATATAAATATATTATATATATATATATAAATATTTTTAATTTAAATAATATATATTATAAGATATATACTATTAATATATATAAATAATATATTTACTATATTATATATATATATACTTATAATTATATATATTAATATATATTAAATATAATATAAATCTAATATTATAAATTATTGCCTTTATCATATATATTATAATTATATATAATTATTTAAGTATAAATAATAATTATTATATATATTAATATATGAAAATAGAGGATGACATACTAACTGTCATGTTAAATAAGTACTCATAATAAATCCAATAAGCTATATGTTAGTTGTAAAAGAAGATCAATCCTCATCTATTCCTTTTACTTTTTGACGAACTTATTATTTATTAATTTTACATTTATAAGTGAGTTGTGAAAATAATTTTTGATATGTGATTAATTAAAAGTATTCTAAGTTATCTATGGAAAGTTAAGTGGCAAATATTGACATGAACATGCTTTGACATACTTCTAATCGTATGCCTTTCAGGAGTTTTATATAATATCGATTTTAGGAAAGTAAAAACCTCTCTATAATTCATACATATCTTATGACTCGTTTGTTGAGCTGCGAATTAGTGTGGACGATCAGACTTAAATAAAGTCTATAATGATTACAGGAAACCTAATTCATTTGTGAATTATTCTCTCTTCGTAATGGTTTATTAATAATTAGATATTAAATGTTACTCTCATATCACTCTGATACCGGAAAATATATATAATAGCATTTGTATTATGGTCACAAATCACCGTGGATTAAATTACAATTTACGAAAAATTGATCTGTCACATAAAAAAAGATAACTATATTTATATTAGTCCAGTTATAAAGTATATCTAATAGTGTTTTCAGGAAATAACTTGTTTTGTGGTAAGTACTGGTAACGAATTTTTGTGGGATCATATCCCTAAATAACCATGTATGAAATACTTAATGGTACCGCATAATATATTGAGATTCATTTGCCTAAATATATATTACACCTTGAATTGATGATTATAGATATCAATCTATTTCATTTAAGGTTTTTTACTCAATAATGGTCTTATATATGATTTACTAATAATGCGATTTATCTCTCTCATAAATCTCTTCTCATCCTCTCTCTCATCTTTCCTCTATCATTCCATCCTCTCTCTCTCTCTTACTCTCTCTTCTACTATCTCCTATTATTTCACATATACATACATAGATATATACATATATATAATTATTAATTATATTATATTAAATATATATATATATATACTAACTATATATAACATTAATTAATAATATATATAATAATACTATTAATATATTACTTATATAATATATATTTAACTAATATATATAATATATAATATTAATATAATTAATAGTATATACTTCTAATAAATACTATTAATTAATATATATTATATAGTTATATATATATATAGTTATATAATTATAATATAATATATATATTAATATTAATCTTACTATATATATATAATTAATATTAATAATATTAATATATATAATATATATATATATATTTATACGTAATATTATATATATATATTTATAATTATTAATATATTAATTTATCATATATATTATATTATATATATATATATATATATTATATATATTAATATATATACTTATTATTAATATAATATATATATTATATTATATAATGATTTATAATATTATATATAATATATATTATTATTAATATATATATATTATAATATATATTACTATAATATATTACTTACTATTAATAATAATATAATAATATTATATATTCATAATTAATATCATACTATATATATTAATATATATTATATATATAATATATATATATAATATATATAATATATAATCACATATATATTAATATATCATATATTATATATATTAAATTATTATATATAATATTATAATAATTATATATATATAACTATTAATAGTATATTATATTATTATATTATTATAATATATATATATTAATATATTATATAATATATATATAATATATATAATATATATTAATAATAATATTATATATATTATTAATATAATATAATAATATAATATTAACTTTATATATATTATACTATATTATTAATATATATATATATTAATTATTATTAATATAAATAATAATAATATAATATATATATATTAATAGTAATATATACGTAATATATACTTTATGTTATATACATAATAAAATAATAAATAAAAAAAAAAATATAAATAAAAAACATCATTTATAATACGTAATAACAAATGTACATATAATATAAATTAGATATATATAATTATTTTGGACATTTGTTTAAATATCCATTTGTATTTAAGTGATTATATGAAATAAAGTTAACATATATAATAATATAATAATTTAATATAAATAATTAATAAATATATATATAATAACAAAAATAAATTAATAACAAATTTAAAGTATGAGTGCTTACGATATAGTACATTATTTAATTATTTATTTACAACTGTACAATGAAAATATAATGTATTATTTAGTAAAATAATATTTGCACTATTATTCTTTCGCTATTTGAAAAATGATATGATAATGAAACATATTTAATATTAGATTAAGGTATTATAATACTAACCTGAATATCAATATATACGTATATATAAAATACCTAATAACTATATAATACCTATATACCTACCTTAAAACCTAAACCTTAAAATAAACCTATAAATACCGATAATACCTAACCCTAAACTCATAACTGATAATAATTAATATAATATATTATATTTGAGATAGTGATTGAGATATATATTAACACATATGAAATTTTTTTTTTGTTTAAGTATTAAATTCTGTCTTTGGACGAGTATTTATTATGTACTCAGGTATTTCAACTCATTATAAAATATTTAATAATTTATACAACCTACTCACACCTCGTGATTTAGTACTCTCTCGGTGATAATTGCCGCTATTAACATAAATATAAAGATTTTTCATATACAATCATTAATTGTAATTTATAATAATATTACTACTACTACATAATCGTTGGTGAAACTAGGGTTTTTCCTGGGAGGGACCACAATCTCCTTATCTGAGAAATCTAAGCTCATGATTTTCTTTTATATTCATTTTAATAATTAACAACCTTCAAATTATAATGGAATCTGTGGAAGATGAATTACAACATTTAAGATTCTCAAAAATGTTTATTTTCCAATCCAGCAGGTATCGCTTGGGAATATTGCTGGTTCCTAATTTTTATCTGTAAAGTTTTCATAAATACTTTGGGCTACCTTATAAAATCATGCTGAAAATTCCCCAAGAACCAGCACATCTTCGAATTGCAACAACCATAGTTTTCATATAAGAATTTGTGTCAGTTCCTATGAAATTTACATAAATTCCATAAGAATCCTTAAGGAATGGCATATGGAATTCAAATGAAAGAAATTTCATTTTCCTATCATAAAACCTGGACGAAAAGTGTCCGAATTCCCGGAGGTTGCGAGAAAAAAATACCAATGATAAATCAAAATCCTTGCCGGAATATACAGAAATCTTTCGGGAATTTATTGGCTGAGGAAGTCTATATATTTTCTACAAAAGCCTCTCCTTTGTTCAGGTTCAATTTCAGAAAGGTGTTGACTAAATGTGGCATAAAGGCAGATTTTCAATTACTTTTTGGAAGTTCCTTATAATATTGTCCATCACTTCATAATAGACTTTTGCTTTTCAATGTTAAGGTTTTGTATCTGATGACAGGTTAACCAAATTACCCTTACGCGAGTTGGTTCTTGGTTCTGTCAGGTAATCCTTCATTCTTTCAAGTTTTCTATTTATGGAGAGTAACAGGTTCTAGAGAAATTTTATGTTTCTCTGCGAAGTTCTTTATTTCGTACCAAAGGTCGTCGGATTAGTTTCTGTTCTCCTCAAACGGAACAATAGCTTCCGCCGTTATCAATTCACTCGCTTGACCAAGAGTTGCACTCTTACGTTGAAAATACTTGTTCAGCACTTTCGTAATTAGTAACATCGAGTGAAACACGAAAATAAATAATTTTGATTTTGCAATTAAAGTCGTCGTATCCTAATTGCCTCCACCGAATTCTTATCATGAGCATCAATGATTTTTTCTCATATTTCATAATTGCTTAATATATCTTTATAGTTTTAATGACGATAATTCCATCTAGTGCTTTTGAACTTTCTAATTTAAAGCTTGCTTTGATGTTAAGAATGCCATGAGTTTTCTGAAAATGTGCATGGTTTCTGGGGTGACAGAAATAGACATGAAAGACTTCTAATATATTGAAAGCAGCTGCAGTTGAAATTTTCGAACAAGAATCTATGACTCCCAAGGTGAGTTTATGGGCTAAACAGTGAATGTAGATTCCTTGAGGGTTGGTTTTTATTTTTGGTTAGACCTAGATTCTTCCCTGACGTGACGTTGGCTCAAGATATAGCGTTATTCTTTAGAAGTTACCATTTTTTTACTTAAAACTCAGGTTTCTCAAAACTATGAAATCAATTTGGTATCATCAACCAAAGTATTCCGAAGGTTTCAATGTACCACAAAACGTCAGATTCTAAGCACATTCTCTAAAACTCTCTATATTCAACCGTCTTAGCTTCATTCCGAAACGCTTTTTTGAAATTGCCATTTCAATGACACACACCCGCCAGACATTATATCTCTTTCAAAGTGCTAAGACAATAACCGTAACACAACTCAACTTTAAGATTCTACCAAATATTTCAAATGTCTGAACATCTTAGGAAAACACACTGTCACTTAAGGGAGTTCTATGATCCTGTGAAAATAACTATTTTTTTCTAGGAAAACAAGCCACGTAATTTCTTAGAAGTTATCATCCATCTGTCTATTAAGACACGGGTTTTCACAACTATGAATACTTCGGATACAAAATAAAAACACAAATACTTCGAACATTGTCAGTTAAACAACGTCAATTTAAGATCCTAAAACAAGATCGTTCAACTATATTCTCTGTTCCCTGCTTTTTAACTTGAAATTGACGATCTTCATGAACACCATTAATTCCTTATTCAAATGCCTCGAAAATACCATTATCAACCACATCCTGCACATTTCCATACAGACATATTACCACAACTGATTTTCAACCATGTTGAATTTTTTGGAAAAACTCGGTAATTTTTAGGAGTCCCTGAAATTCTGTCAATGTGAAAATTTAAGAAAAAGCCCCGTATTCTCTAGAACGTTTATAAACCTTTTTTTACTAATAAAACCAGGTCTTTCCAACTGAATTGCACATACTTGGTCTCAGTACAACACACAACACTATTGAAATTTCATGCAAGAAATCGATCCAATCAGACACCCCCCCCACCTAAACTATTCAATCACTACTTCGCTTTCTATCTCCTGCTTTTGATACTTGCACTTTCTCAATCGCAATACACCAACATTATTGTTTAAAATGCTGCAGAAACGTACCCGTCTTAATAAAACTCACAGTCTTACAGAACTTTCACCCGACCGTAAATATGATCTTCAAAAATCGCTTTGAAATCTGTAGCGAAAATCACGTAGCCTCTTAAGCGAGTGTCTAAATTTGTATCCCGCCGCGAAATTTAAGAAAAAGCAGTAAATTCTTAGCCACGTTCCACAAATTTTGATTAAACGGTTTTCCACACACGTAAATCGAAGCTATTTGGTTACGCATAAAAACAAACTATTGACACATTTCTCATTAAACAAGCAGTCCAATTTAAAGAACACCTGCAAAATATTAAACAATAACAATCATCACTTATTCTACTTTTTGAAAATAATTGAAACTGAAGTTCAATGAGAAACAAAAAATTCTTTTTTCAAATGCTGAAAAACTACGATAAAAACTCAATTTTGAATTACCTAACTTAATATTAAATAGTTGAAATTTAGGAACAAACTCTGTACTTTTAAGAGTTACTAACGACATTTATGTAACTGCAATTTAGCAAAGCGTAATTTGTTAGAAGTTACAATTTATTTATATTCAAAAGGACTTTTCAAAAAAACTGATATCTATACAATCACCCAACAATATTGAAATTTCCATTAAAAAACGTTAATTTTAGGTATTTAACTATTCAATGCACAATTTACTTGCTCACGACTTTTGAATTGCATTCTCAAGTGAACACACCATTATTCCTTCCTTCTCAACATTGCTCAAAAATACTTCGGTTAAACAACTCAATCTTTCAAGATCTTCCCAAATTATTCTCCAAATGTCCTGAAACTTTCTACGGACAGTATGCCGCTACTTAGACGTTCTACACTTTCAGTAATACCGTTGCAAAATTTAAGCAACAACAGCGTAATTGTGCGACACCTACAGAATCTCTATATTATTACACACACAGCGTTTTCCACACTAATTCGATTAATTTTGGTAATATAATAACAAATATTGAATTATTAAAAACGTCAATTTAAGACCCGTAAAACAACTATTAATAAATTCACTTTCAGCTTTTTAAAATTCTGGACATTCAACTGCACATCACCAGTATTTCATAAGCAAGTATATTCTAAAACTATTTTAAGATTTCACCAAATACATAATTTCAAACGCTGTGTATAGGAACATGTCAACTTTTAAGAGTTCTAATTCGTATGTGAAAATTTAAGAAAAGCGTAATTTTAGAAGGATAACATTTTTCCTTAATAAAGGTCTATCAATACATACGCGAGTACACGAACATAACTCCCTTTTTATAAAACAGAATATTGAAATTTTCATTAAGTTCAATTTAAGACACGTGAAAACTTAATAAATTCTCTTTTCTGCTTTTTTGAAATTGCACTTTTTCAATGACCAAACAATTATTTTTTCAACATCGCCTATAAATACCCTGTTACAAACTCAATCTTTAAGAATTCAAATTACAATACATTTCAACCATGTTGAACTTTAGGAAACAACTCGTAGCTTCTTATCTAGGAAGTTCTATCAATCTTCGTAATATCGGACTGAAATTCTAAGCACAACGCGTAATTTAGACAGATATAAACTTATTTTTCTATTAACCAGGTTCTCTCACACAGTAATGAGAATTATATTGGTAATATACCAAAACAAACTATTGAAATTTTCATTAAAACGTCAATTTAAGACACCTAAACAAATATTAGATCTACATTCCTCTTTCTTCTGCTATCTCTTCGAAATTGCTTTCAATGAAACACATTCTTTTCAAATGCTCGAAGAATCACGCGTTAAAAAACTCCATTTAAGATTAACCAAAATATATTCAAATGATCTAGACTTCACGTGAAAAATCCCGTACCTTTTAAGGAAAGTTCTAACAATTGTAATGTGAAATTTAAGCAACAAGCGTATTCCTTACAGAACGTTAAACATCCTTTCTTATTAAAAAACACGGTTTTCAAACTAATCCGAAATATTTGGTATACCTAAACCCCTCCCAAATTTTCCCCTGATTTCATTAAAAACGCTCAAACTTAAGGACACCTAAAAACAATTATCATAAATTCACCTTTTCTTCTCTTTTGCTAAACAAATCGAGTTCAAGTGAACCATCTCCATTTTTCAAGATGCTGAAATACCCGTTAAAAACTCATTTAAGATTTAACAAATAATTTCAAATGTTGAATTAGAAAAATGTAATTTTAAGAGTTCTAAATTTGTAATGTGAAAAATTTAAAATGAAAAAAACCACCATTTTTGTAGTTAAAGTATTTCACTAAAAAGATTGTAAAAACTAATGAAAATTTTTCTTAAAATAAGAAAAAAAATATTGAAATTTCAATAAAAAAGTCAATTTTAGACACCTAAAACTATTAATAAATACGTTTTCTTTCTTTTTTAAATTGTATTCAATGAAAACATTATTTTTTCACAATGCTGCAAATACCGTTAAATAACTCATTTTAAGATTTACCAAATATTTCAAATGTTTAGACATTTAGGAAAAATCGTACTTTTAAGAGTTCTTATTTGTAATGTGGAAAATTTAGAAAAAGCGTAATTTAGAGTTAAAATTTTTTTTAAAACAGGTTTCCACAACTAATGAAATTTTTGGTATATAAAACAAATATTGAAAATTTCATTAAAAACCTGAAGTAAGACCTATACTATTACTCAATTCACTTTTCTGCTTTTTGAAATTGCATTTCATGAAACACATTATTTTTTCAAATCTGAAAATACTTTTAAAAACATATTCTTTTAGATTTAACCAATAATTTCAAATGTTGAAATTAGGAAATATCGTACCTTTTAAGAGTTCTAATTTGTAATGTGAAAAATTTAGAAAAAGCGTAAATTTAGAAGTTAAAATCTTTTATTTAAACACAGGTTTCACAATTAATGAAATATTTGTATTTTAAAATAAATATGAAATTTCATTAAATAAAACGTCAATTTTAGACACCTAAAACTATTAATCAATTACTTTTCTGCTTTTTGAATAGCATTTCAATGAACACACATTATTTTTTCTTGCATTTCAATGAAAATACCGTTAAAAACTCAATTTTAAAGTTTACCAAATAAATATTTTCAAATGTTTGAATTTTAGGAAAAATCGTAACTTTTAAGAGTTCTAAATTGTAATGTGAAAAATTAAGAAAAGCGTAATTTTAGACGTTAAATTTTTTATTACAACAGGTTTTCACACTAATGAAATATTTGGTATAAAAAAAAAGTGAAAATTTCAATAAAAACGTCAATTTAAACCCCACGAATATTTTGTAAAAATTACATTTTTTGCTTTTTTAAATTTGTTTTCATGAAAAACATTATTTTTTTAAATGCTTAAATACCTTTAAAAACTCAGATTTAAGATTTACCAAATAATTTTCAAATGTTGAAATTTAAGGAAAAAATCGTACTTTTAAGAGTTCTAAATTTGATGTGGAAAAGTTAAGAAAAAGCGTAAATTTTAGAAGTTAACAATTTTTTTTAAAAACAGGTTTTTCACAATAATGAAATATTTGGTATATAAACAAAAATATAATTAAAATTTCAATTAAAAACGTCGATTTAAGAAACCTAAAAACTATTAATAAATTCACTTTTCCTCCTTTTTTAACTTGGATTTTCAAAATGAAAAATATTATTTTTTGAAATGCTGAAAATACCGTTAAAAACTCAATTTTAAGATTTACCAAATAATTTCAAATGTTGAAATTTAGGAAAAATCGTACTTTTAAGAGTTCTAAATTTGTAATGTGAAATTTAAGAAAAAGCATATTACTTTAGAGTTAAAAAATTTTTTATTAAACGTTTCACACTAATGAAATATTTGGTAATTTTTAAAACAAATATTGAAATTCTTCATTAAAAAACGTCAATTTTAGACACCTTAAACTATTAATAAATTCTCTTTTCTGCTTTTTGAAATTGCATTTCAATGAAACACATTATTTTTTCAAATGCTGAAAATACCGTTAAAAACTCAATTTTAAGATTTAACAAAATATTTCAAAAATGTGAAACTTAGGAAAAGTCGTACTTTTAAGAGTTTAAATTTGTAATGTGAAAATTTAAACGAAAGGTGAATTTAGAGTTTAAAATTTTCTTCATTAAAACAGATTTTAAACAATAATGAATGCATTTGGTATATACAAACAAATATTGAAATTTCTTAAAAAAGTAAGACACCTAAAAGCAACTTCCAATAATTCCTTTTCTCTTTTGAACTTGCAATTCAATGAAACACATTATTTTTTTTCAAATATGCTGAAAATACCGTAAACTCAATTTTAAGATTACCAATATTTTCAAATGTAGAAATTTAGGAAAAAATCGTACTTTAAGAGTTCTTAAATTTGTAATGTGAAATTTAAGAAAAAAGCGTAATTTCTAGATGGTAAGTTTTTTTGTATTATTAAATTGAGTCAGAAATCTAATGACATATCTTATTATATAAAAACAATATTAAAATTTTCAATTAAAAACGTCAATTTTAAGACATCTAAACTATTAATAATTACTTTTTCAGTCGTGTTGTGAAATTGCATTTCAATGCCACATTATTTTTTCAAATGCTGAAAATACGTTAAAAACTCAATTTTTAGATTACCAAATAATTTCATTATCAAATTTGGAAATCGTACTTTTACAGAGTTCTAAATTTGTAATGTGAAAATTTAACGAAAAGCGTAATTTTTAGAAGTTAACATTTTTTTATTAAATTTGCGATTTTTCAAACTAATGCCGATATTTATTACTCAAAAGAAATTTAATTTCATTAAAAAACGTCAATTAGACTTCTAAAACTATTAATAAATTCACTTTTCTGCTTTTTGAAATTGCATTTCAATGAAACACATTATTTTTTCAAATGCTGAAAATACCGTTAAAAACTCAATTTTAAGATTTTACCAAAAAAAGTCAATTTAAGATGTCTGAAATTTAGGAAAAATCGTACTTTTAAGAGTTCTAAATTTGTAATGTGAAAATTTAAGAAAAAGCGTAATTTTAGAAGTTAAAATTTTTTATTAAAACAGGTTTTCACAACTAATGAAATATTTGGTATATAAAAACAAATATTGAAATTTCATTAAAAAACGTCAATTTAAGATATAAAAACAAATATTGAAATTTCTGCTTTTTATGAAATTGCATTTCAATGAAACACATTATTTTTTCAAATGCTGAAAATACCGTTAAAAACCTCAATTTTAAGAACTTTACCAAATATTTCAAATGTTGAAATTCTAGGAAAAATGTACTTTTAAGAGTTCTAAATTTTGTAAAATCGTGAAAATTTAAGCAAGAAGCGTAATTTTAGAGTTAAAAATTTTTTATTAAAACAGGTTTTCACAACTAATGAAATATTTGGTATATAAAAACTAATATTGAAATTTCATTAAAAAACGTCAATTTAAGACACCTAAAACTATTAATAAATTCGCTTTTCTGCTTTTTGAAATTGCATTTCAATGAACACATTATTTTTTCAAATGTTGAAAATCCGTTTAAAAATCATCTTTAACGATTTAACTAAATAATTTCAACATGTTGAATTTAGGAAAGATCGTATCTTTTAAGAGTTTAATTTGTTGGTGAAAATTAAGAAAAAACGTAATTTTTAGAAGTTTAAAAATTTTTTATTAAAACCGGTTTCTAACTACTAATGGAAATATTTGGTATAGTAAAACAAATATTGTAAATTTCATTAAAAACGTTAATTTAAGACACCTAAGAACTATTAATAATTCACTTTTCTGCTTTTTTGAAATTGCATATTCAATGAAAACCCACTTCATTTTTCAAATGCTGAAAATACTGTTCAAAACTCATTTTAAGATTTAACAAAAATTTAATATGATTGAAATGCTGATTAACGTACTTTTAAGGAGTTTCTAAATTGTATGTGAAAATTTAAGAAAAAGCGTATTTTTAAGACGTTAAATTTCTTCATGAAAACCCTCACGAAAATGTATGAACTATTATGTCTCTTCTAAGAAATATTGAAATTTCATTAAGAAAATAATTCGCACCCCAATTACTAGAATGCAAAATAACCACTATTAATAAATTATTTCTTTTCTGCTTCCTTTTGTATACAGTAGTACCATTTACATTCAATGAACATTTAGAACTACATCTTTCTTTTAATCTTCTATCGTTCTTACTAGACTACTCCAATATATTAAAAAACTTCTATTTCTTTAAAGCAATTATCCAACATTCTCGAAAATATTCTAAAATTGTGATGACTTTAGGTGAAAATACGTACTTCTTATAGAGTGGTCTAGAGATTTGTGAAGGTGAAAACTTTGAAGTATATAAAAATGCGAATTTTAGGTGTTACAATTGTCTCTTTTATATATTTAGACGAGTATTTCACTAATGACAATTTGGTTTAAAACAAATTGAAATATTTCATTAAAAAAAACGTTTCAATTTAAGACACCTGAAAAGATGTTAATGATATCTATTCTCTTGTGTCTCTGGCACTTAGAAATGCATTGTCATTGAGACAATTCGTCGATATGGTAACACGTAGCCTTTAATTTGAGAATGTGAGTGTGATCTTAAATCAGTCTCATTTTTTTAAGATTAGACGGCAATGTATAACAATTTCAAAGTGTTGAAATTTTAGGAAAATTAGGGATGCGTACTCGTTTAATTGAGTTCTCGTAATAAAATTTTATGTATATGGTGAAAATTTACAGAATACATGGCAAAAGCTCGTCATGTTTGGATAAGTTTAAATTTTTTAATTTTAACAGTTTTTATCTATCACACATAAATTTTCATTAAATTTAAACTTTCCTCTAAAACTGTTCAAATATTAAAATTTCCTTTAAAATGATTTTACATACAAACGTAACAATTCATTAAAGACATTTTTTAAAATATCTCTTCATTAAGAAAATTTAACATTTATTCCGAGCTTTTTGGAAATGCATCTTTCATGAAACCATTATTTTTTTTTTGACCTGGATAAAAATGACTGTTAAAACTCCCTTTGATTAGATATTTTATCCCATAAATAATTTTTTCAAATTTTCGCTTGAATATTATAGCGAAAAATTCAGACTTTTTTATAAAGATGTTATCTAACAATTTGTAATGTGAAATCTTTATTGAAAAAGCTTAATTTTAGGAGTTAAATATAATATTACTTTTTTATTAACAACGGGTTTTCACACTAAAATGTGAAATCATGTGGATAGAAGTAAATAAAACAAATATAAATTTCATTAAAATACGGTCCATATACTTTATTTAACGAACCTTCTAAGAAAAAATCCTTGTATATTATGTAATATATGCGAGTTCAGAAGTACAGCAATTACCTCTTTTCTTTTTTCTTTTTTCTATTTTATTTTTTTTTTTTTTTTTTGTTTTTTTTTTTTCCTGCTTTTTTGTCGAAAATTATTGCGCTTATATACAATAAAATTACATGAGGAGTTTATTTTAAATCAACCCTAGTATTTATTTTTTCAAATGCTGAACACATATCTCACACGCTTACAATTAACTCACTTTGTAAGAGATTTACCACAAATAAATGTTGTTCATAATATTGTCTGAAATAATTAGAGAGTCGTATTCGTTTGTAACTTTCAGTTTAAGAATCCCATCGAAGATACGTAATGTGAAAAGTGAAATAATTAAGAGTCTATTCGTTTGACTTAGGGTTAGTACTTTTTCAAGTTTCAACGTTTATGGGATTCTGTTCATATCATCTTGATTGGTTCTTTCATCATTTTATCTAATACAGACCGAGTTATTTTCTATTAACTAATAGAGATCATCTTTGGGTTGATTCACCTTTATTTTAAAGTTAGATCTTCTAGAGATCAACTTGGGATCGATCGCCTTTATCTTAGAGTTCATTTTTCGAGACACACTTAAAAAACTTTAATTACATGAGAATTTCGTCTTTTTTTTTTTCTGTCTTTTAATTGGCACATTAGGTTCATTCTATTAAATGTAATAACAACATTAATTGTTTTCAAATGCTATAGTTTATTATATGCAAAGTCGTTTTATAAAAAAATCGGTAATATTCAGTACTGCCATATTTTTTTGTTAAAACAACTAATAGAATATAAATTACTCACAGCATTGAATTTCATTCATGTTTTAAAAATATTTCGAATGTTGCTTTTTGTGTTCAAAAACCTGGTAATTTAGTCTACAAGAGTATTTCTAATTGTTTTGTTTTTTAAAATAAAGTTTGTTAATAAAATAAATAAAATTATTTTTTTTTTTATATTTTTTATAGACGTAAATGCGTTTTTTTTTTATTTTTTTTATTAAATATAAATTTTGTTATTGTGAACGTTTGTTGTTAAAATGTTTGTTTGTTTACCCGTTATGCTCAAGTTTAGTAATTTATTATGAAAATCAATATATTCAAGGGAACAAATATGAATTTTTTTTCTCTTTTTCATTAATATTAATCTTTCCATATTTAAATGGAACCAACCAAATGAAATATGTATTCCAATTAAAGAGATATCAATGTAATAAATTGAACAAAACTTTCTACGTTTCTGCTTTTTGGTAAATTGCATCAAAAAAGTTTCAAAGTGAAAAAAAAGCGAACATATACATATTCTTTTATTATCTAAAGATGCTGAATATATTTTGCGGTGTCTTAAAAAAATGGGAACATAGAACACTGTTGCCATAGATTTATAATTATTCCAGATTTCAACAAATAATTTCTACATGTATATGAAATAACTCGTGTAGCTTAAATATAAATTATACGTACTGTAAACATTATCCCTTGATCATTTTTACGTGGATCCTAGCTTTTTGTTTATCTACAGAAAATAAACAAAAAATTTTTTCTTGTAACCATGTTTGTGTTTCTTTCGTGCAATAAACTCAGTTGGCTCTTTTAAAGTTCATTATATTTTAGCTCGTTGGGTGCTTCTCCCAGCCGCCTTCCATTTATTAAGATAACCAAAGAGAACAACAGATTAAATTTCTATAATACAGGAATGAAATTGTCAATGTAGTATTTTTACTTAAAAATCTGTTATTTTTTTTTATTTTATTTTTTAAGAAACTACCACCCATTCAGGGAGCGAGCTCTTTTGTGTCATCCACCAAAAGACATGAATTAGAACGATAATTGATTTTGGTATATTTAATAATAATTACTTTACTAAATATTGAAATCTCTTCATATAATAACTCAAGTCAATTTAAAGCAATATCTATGTAACATTTATTGGTAAAATTAATTTAATAAAATTATTAATGATGGTTTTTATAACGAGCGTATTATTTGAGACGAAGAAGCTAGGTCTTCATATTTTTTTTTAAATTGTCCATATTTCAGATGTAAGAACAAAAGAAAAACATTAGTGTTTTTTTCATTCATAATGACATGCTATAAAATAATTCAAAAAAAAGACCGAAAAGAGAATTTCAACTACATTGTTTAGTTTAAGTGTTTTAAACAATGTGAAAATCAACGTAATAGAAATTTCAACCATGCAAGAAAAGAAAATTTTTAAAACTAACGATTTATTTCTTTAAAATAATATTTATATCATTAGTTGTGAAATAATCGTGTTTAAGGTATATTCTACAGATAATTTGAATATGTCTAAAATATTGTATAGGAAACGAGATCGAGACGTTGTTTGCGGTTTTTTTCTCCACTTAAACCCTCATTATATGGTATAAGTTCTCGCATGAGTATCTCGCAGATAAATTACATCCAAGTCTGAAATTATTCTGCACCATATCGAACAACAATTATCCCTAAATTGTTGTATTAAAATTTTAACGGGTGAAGACATTTTTTAAGAAAACCGGCCAGCATATCCTTCAAGTAAAAGTTTATACTGCTTATATTAAATAAAATCTAGGGAAAACGTTTCAATCAAAACTATATGTGAAATTAAAACGATTTATATTAATAAAATAATTGGCTGGGTCAAACTTATAAGTAGTTTATTTAAAAATTAACATACTGCGTCCCATATTGTTAATTTTAAGAGACCAATGCGGATTGTTTGTGACTTAAAAAATACACAATGTGGCACCCTGATTGAATGTTCTAATTGAACTGATTTATTCGCGCTTTTAATTAAATTGCATTTAAATGAAACATTATTTTTCAAAATGCCTGAAAATACGTTAAAGCTCAATATTTAAAGATTTTTCATAAAAGCATAGATAATATTTTCAAAAGTTAATGTCTGAATGATTAGTATGGCAAAACTAAGTATATTTCTATGGTTAAACTTTTGGTTAAGATTTCTAAATCCGTAAGTGCTTGTGAAAAATTAGATTGCTAAAGAACGAAGAGCGTAATTTTAATCTGAGAGTATTGATATTGATGTTTTTTTTTAATTTTTTAAATTCATTTTTTTTTAATTTATTGAAATATTTGAAAATATAAAAGTTTTTAAGTTTGACTGAAAGGTAATTTTATCAGTTGCATATAATTTTTTTTTCATTAGCTTATAAAATATAAACAATCAATTAGTATGATCTGCTATATTATATTGGCGAAGAATATCTCATTAACAAAAGTTCATATTTTTTTAAGTAATTAAAAAAATTTAACACTAATACCTAATCATTTAATATAATAAGTATCAGTGATTCTCACATTTAAACTTGTTCTGCCTTTTCGTTTCTTTTTTTTTCTTAGCGTGTTTTTGTAGATAGATTTCAATTAAACTTATCTTTTAAATCGCTGAAAATACCGCGGTTAAAACTTCCATTTTTTTTTTCTTGCAGAAGATTGACGAGACTCTTTCAAAATGGCTGTCAGGTAGGAAAAATCCGTACTTTTAAGAGTTCTAATATATAACCAAAAGTGTGAAATCTATTTTAAAATTATTTTTAAGTACACAGCTGATATTATATTATGAGTTGAAATTTACTTCTTTATTATGAACGTGTTAAACACTAACTACATGTCAATTATTTTTGGTTAATATTTATACCCATAAATATTTCAAACATTGATTGACCATATAGAAAAATTCCGTCAATTTAATTAACAATGATATTATTATTTTAAATTTTAATATAATTAAATAAGAACGGACAGCGGGAGTGCTGCATACATTTGTTATATTGATTATGTTTTTCTAGTGTCTTTGTTTTTTAAATTAGACTAGGCCTGCTGTGGTGAGGCTGTTTAGTCAAGGATCAGACATTCTGAGACCAAAGCGAACAGCTTTTACATCCACCAACTTTGAAAAGTGTTTTTTATGAAAAGGAATATGATCCTCCTGAAGATGCAGAAAAATGAGATTGTGGAGGAAAAAGAGACTTGAATAAAATATAATTAAATTCTGGCCTTATTTTTTTATTGTATATTTGTTAACTTTTAAATTAAAGAATAAAGAACAAAAAATCAAATTTTGAGCGTTGATGGCTTATACCATGTGCAAGAGGAGACAAAGTTTAAATTAAGATCTTTAAAAAATTATATCTTGAGGAAAATTAAGAATGCTGAAATGGTTCAAGATTTTAAGAAATATTTGAAATTTATTAGGATAAATGAAATTATTCTCTGGTACTACAAGCGTGAGAAAATTATGGTAAAAATTGAAGATGAGATCACATCCACGGCGTGAATGTACAAGATCATTTATACTATCGATTGTGGGAATTTATATTTACAATGTAGTGTCAAACATTACTTGTTTGCATTTGAACTTTTTAAAGAGTGCGCTCTTGCGTAACAAGTTGTGCAAATTGCACTTTTGCATTTGCTAAGTTTCAAACTCGCAATTAATCAACACTTACTCAACAGGGTTTGTGTTCTTTGAATGCGGCAACCACTAGCCTCTGTGCCAAAATAAAATCAAGCCACACTAGGTCAAAGCGCACAAACCCCGATCAAGTAGCTCCGCTCGGGCAGTTATCAGCATACACTATTGGTGCTACTTGGAAGGGCTGTCGTTAATAAAGGTGGTACTGTCAACAAATATCCTTATAGAAATTCAACCGTTGTATCGATACGACTTTGAAGTGATTTAATTTATCGATCTTCTCGAGCACTGTTCAACTTCGGCCTAAGTGGTTTGGTACCAATATAGAGTATTTAATGGGAGATTTAAAGGGCTACAGACGATCCGCTCTTGTTCGCTAATAGTAATAAAACAGAGGGAGTCAACATGAAGTGGAAGGTTAAATTCCACGTCATTTTCGTACCACTTATTTTTATCTCAGAGTAAGATGCCTTTTCTGCCGTTGACTCGACCCCTGTCCAAAGCCGGGTGAAACCAGACACCTTGCCCCTCTCCTCCTCAATTCCCTCAAGATATGAGAGCATTTCTATATATCCATACATTGGGCGGATGAGACCTTTGTATACTTTCGCGGGAAGCAAGCTACAGTACTTTAAGGAGGATGAGTATCCTGTCAACTAACGTTCTAGAACCAGAACGTTCAAACAGGAGTCAAGTTCGGAAGGAATGTAAGTAGCAGGGGCATCCGATGAAAGTGTGAGGCTACAAGATCATTTTTTTAGATATTTCATCGGTTTTATGTTTCTCGGCGCAAGGATTCGAAAACAAAGAATGGACCATCCCCTTAATGTCGTCACTAAAGATAATAGCTCACAAAAAGAGCAGGGATTAGACACGCGTGAGTTTTCCTATTGGAGGTACGGAGACTTGTAACCACCACAGCTCAATATGGCCGCCTCGATTATATATAGAACTGTACTATTCTCTTATCAAAGCTTTTTTCACCAAAATCCAATTTTTCTGGAAATCAAGTTATTCTGATTCTTATACTACACATAAAAAAAATTTGAAATAGTTTTCTATTAATTACAAACAGAGGTTCTGTTATTCCAGATTAGTAAGACCATCGTAACTATTGGGAAGCATCATTAATAATTCCAATACTTGTTCTTCTTCTAACTAAATTTTATTGATGAATCCTGAGAAGAAAGGATTTGCGGACTTAAAGATTTAAGACGAGAGCCTATATTTCACGAAAGTTTATAAAAGTGGGAGTTCGAACAACACGGTTTAGTTATAATTGTTTAATCAATATAAAAGGGCGTGAGGTTCATTGCGAAGAAAGACGAAGTGAGTAATAGCACGTCTGATTTATATTAGATGAGAAAATCATTAATGAAAAAGTAGAATAGGAATGAGGGGATAATTAGACAGAGAGTCCTCTAGAGGAAACACCAGACTAACTTTGCCCAGAAAAGAAGAAGAAGGTCGCCCAACTTCTATATTTCAAAGAGCAAGTTTACACGAAATGATTATTGAGAGAGTCGATTTCGAAATGAAAGTCTTGAGACATCATTTATAGGGAATAAAAAAGCATACGAGAGAGTGAAAATCTCTTCAAAGAGGAGGGAGAGGTGGAGCTTTAGGAGGAGCGACCGCACGCATACTCACCGGTAATTTGCTTGGAGAGGTCAAGCGTAATACTCAACCCAAGCCCCGATATAAAGAGCGGAAAAACGATTAGAATCAGAATTTATTAGGGAAATGGAAAAATCGGACCAAGTAGACCATCTGTGTGTAAAGGATAAGACTTACTAGGAGCAGGATGAGTTTACAGAGAAGTCTTATTTTTAAGAACCTTATGAAGAAGGGTTCGAAAGATAGAGAGTAAAACAAGTTGAGATAGGCCAGGCGAGTAAGCATAGAAGGAGCAGAGCCGCCTGCCCATGTGTCGGTGTGAGGTAATCGGTGACCAGGAAGGGCCAACACAGCGAGAGGAGCATGAAAAGTGGTGCAGTATGAGACAAGAGAGGATTTAGTTTAGGACGAAGGAACGCAGAGATACCGTTGGCAGGGAGGAAGATTAGCACTCATATGTGATAATACAGACGAGAAGAGGAGATAAGGCAAAGGGACAAGTGCCGAAAAGAGCGGGGCAGAGAAACCAAGAGGGGTAACGAGAGACACTCGCTCAGGTGAGGTATAGCTCATGTGCGCTCAATTCTCAAGAAGTAGAACCCTGAAAGCACTCAATTTAATGAGATATCATAACTTGCAATTAAAAATAAAGCCTAGGAAGATGTTGATAGAAAAGAAGAGTAACACGTTCCAATCAGCCTGATAGTCACGCTGTGGCCGAAGTGTAAGGGCCAGATGTTCAATTAAAATTTTGTCACACTATCTACAAATTGCAAGAGAACGGAAAGGAAGAAAGAGATGTTTAAAAGGAATGAAGAACAGAAAAAAGTAGCGGAAGAAGGATGACCCCCAACCCATGCAAACGATTACAGCGCCCATGCAGTCGTCGATAAAGTCTTATTATCCTCCATCATTGATCCTTTGAATTGTTTGCTTCAGCATCGTTCAAAAAACCGTACATTACACCTCGGCAAAGAAGGTACGGGACCCATGAAACGAGGATTCTGACGTAAGACAAAACTCAGGCTCCGACATGAATTTAATGAAAAACAGCTCGTGCATGATCGAACGCGAGGTATTTATTCAAGATATATTTAGATTTATAACGATTCAGAGATATAAGTAATACATTTGATGATGATGAAGATGAGAGATAGTGTGACAAAGGAACAAAAAAAGCTGTAATAGTTTCCCCAAAGACAAATTGAACAAAATTTAATATGAGAAATAGCTGGTACAATAAGAAGAAAAATGAATGAATTAATAAGATGAATGATTCAGATAGAGAATAAATAGATGATAGAATAATAGGATATTATATATATGATGTATGAGATATAATATATAGGAATATATATATATAAAAATAAGAATTTTATATTTATATTAAAAATAGACGAGAGAGAGAGAGAGACGAGAGACGAGAGAGAAGAGAAAGTAGTGTGAAAAGTTGTGTGTCATCTGCGCATCGCCAGCGCAAATTGCCGCTAAATCGTCACGTCAGCGGCGATTCGCAAAATTTCACACGTCCATTTCACTAATCATATGATATAAAACCAATGGTATGTATCTTAATGCAAATTCAAGCGGGTTAATTAAGAGAAAAGAAATAATGAAAATATTGCATATTCATGGAATGATGACCACAAACATAATTCAGGTAATGATGAACGTTTTATTCAATTATTTTATTCTATCGATGTTTTATACTATTACTATCTCTCTATAAAATTCTATACTACCAATTACTTATTATTAAATGGTCGCGGCTGCATTTTCTGACAAAGTAAATCTTCTTTAAAGACAGAAAATAATAATTTAAATTTTATTTAATTACGTAAGCATTGAAATTGAATGGTTTTCTGAATACGAGACTTACGTTTTCACTAGATACACACGAAATTTTAAATCTTTACTTCCCTTTTTATTGATATAATATCTTATTATTATATTAGTAACATCTTTTACATAAAATTTATAACACAATTATAGGTGACGGGAAGGTACATGCCGCGAGAATTTCTTTTTTATATTATACTATAGTTTCACCAATACCCAAAAAGAATATAAATATTTATTATATATATATAAATTTATTATTTATAGTTATAGAAATATATATATAAATAATATATACCCCACTATATATAAAATTATAAGTATATATATTTAATTATATTATAATAATTGGCAAATATATAATTTCTCTACATTACTCTTCTCTTTCTTCATGTTGCCTCACTTTTTACCAACCAATTTTCTCTGTACCACAGATTATATACACTCCGCCATTAGTACGTCAATCTCATACATTGCATATACCAGACTGCCGCTCAAATTCCTGTACTGGACCCATACCCCGATTGCATCTATCATCTTTCCATACCTTCTAAATCAATTTCCTTTGCCTTCCCATCCACCAGTATGTTCCGCTACCATATTTCACATATCTAACTCAGATTCTTAGCATTGACAAACCTCCACACATGATATCACGACCTAAATGACCACCCTTTCATATTACCAAAATTATCCCATCTTTTTAAACCTCCCACTCATACTCCATCATTTCTTCTTTTTCATCAACTAGTTCCAACTCATCCTCAACATAACCCATTTCTCACCACATTCATCATTAAACCCTGATATCCCATATCCTCTCCCTACATTTGCTGTCTCACTCGCCACACTCATCACCTGTTGACCTCTACCTACCCCTCTCCCTTTCTCACCATTCCACACATTCTCTGGATTCCATGGACACCTGTATGCAAAATGAAATTTTGATCTACAAATAATGCATTCACTGACATTTCCAAACCTATCATTACATTCAATCTTTTACCATCTACCCACTCACCATTGTCATTACTAGGCCCATCACTATCACTCCTTTGATTCATTTGACTCGAAAACCAACCACTGTCTGTTTCTTCTGCCACTTTCACTTTATCATCACTCTTTTTTTTCCAAAGCCCTCACATACATTCACCAATGCATCCTGAAAAGTTCTAAGCTCCTACTCTCCCTTTCCATAATAAGCCAATACCATCTACCTTTGATTTGCACCAACATTCGCTCCCTCCAATAGATGCACGCATTTCATATCTACACCTAAGTCCACTTTTCCAACACTCTTACACTTCTGTTCCACCAGCTCATTCACATATTCACAGATGATAAAATTGTCGAGTGTGAAAAAGGAAAGTTTTTGGTGGATATTATTATTAATGCCCTTTTTAAAATTTATGAAAAGTATGCGACTGAAGGTAAAATTTCGCTTCCAGTTGATGAAAATCTCGATGCAAGTATAAATGGGGTTAACAATCCCCTGAAAAGAGGTAATGAACAATATAAGAGTTTATTTAAATAGCAAGGTAAGTTCCACTCAGATTTATACTGTGCTGTTGGCTGGCACTAGTTTTAAAACTAATTTAGTGCAATTTCTAAAACGAGTTTTTCACAATCAAATTTTAGTATACAGTTTGTTTTGCAAATACAACTTTTCATCCTGCAAAAGCTTCAGGTGCAGGTTTTGTAAATTCTCTCTTTAATGCAACATCAGAATCCTTTATATCAAGGCGATATGTTCCGGAAATTCAACCATTTGATGATTCTAACTTGGAAACGATGCCTGAGTATTTTTCTCGGTTTGAAAATTTTTGCTTGAGTAAGTATTGGACTGGATAGACGATTTTGGGTAGGTATTCTCAAAAGTAAAATGATAGGTAAATATTTAAATCATTATAAAATGAATGAGGGAAGTACTGCTATTTATGACGTGATTAAGCAACAATTAATAAATTTTTATGAAACAAACAAAGAATTGGGGAATATTCAATTTGTAAATTTTCTATCTACAAAATACAATGGTGAGAGAGTATATAATTATATGTCTAAACTTAGGTTTCTTTTATTAAAGAATTTCCTTTTGAGGATCCAGAAAATTCAATAAAATTATATGAAAAATTTGTTTCTACTTTACCCAAAAAAGTACGAAAATTAGTAATGGGGAAAAATTTAGAAATGAGGATCATATTTAATATAAAAAAAAATTTCAGTGCTTTAAAAAATTATATATTTTCACTAGAAACTAGGAATGAAATTTCAGGTGCTGAAAACGAACAACCGCATATTTATGTTAAAGATAAAAAAGTAAAGCCCACTCAGGAGATTATAAGACCTAGCATAACTTTTTGTCCGAAAAATCATAAGATAAATGATCCATGTAAATGTTTTGAGAGGAGCGGTCACACAAAAGAGAATTGTTACAATAAAAATAGACATTTCAAATGTGGTTCGGAAACTCATTTTTGCAGAGTCTGTTCTATCAATAAAGAAACTACTACCGAAAACCATGCAAAGAAAAGTAGTGATTCAGAAAAAAGTGAGAAAATAATTTGTCAGTACTGTTATAAAATCGGTCACACAGCAAAGAAGTGCTGGTTCCTGAACCCAGAAACAAGAATCAGAAATGACATTTATGAAGTCTGAAAACTAAAAGCACCCAGGGTAGATTGTGAGGTTATTTTGGGTACGGTACTAAGAATATTTTCGAAAATTTAAAAGATGAAGTAAATGATAAAAAACTCTGCACTAATGAAGTAAATGATAAAGAAATCCTCACCAATGAAGTAAATGATAAAGAAAGCCTCACGAAAAACCTGAACCCTCTTCCATATACTCGATGCATTCTGAATTAAAGACTCATCAAGAAAAGCGGGAAGAAAAACCCTCAAATTCTCCTGAAGTAGAAAATGAGAGAGAAGTACAGAGTTTTGTATGTGATGACAACTCTTCACTGGAGATACTCAAATCTGGTTAGTTAAAAATCATCAGGTTCAAGTGCAACCTTTTGAATGTTTGCGGATTTAGATTCTGGATCCAGAAATAATTACATATCACCCCGACTTCTGAAAAAAATGTTTAGTAGTGCCGAACAAGATGAAACTGTCTTCTGAAAAAAATGTTTAGTAGTGCCGAACAAGATGAAACTGTCTTTCTACAGTTTAGCATAGCAAACATTAAGTTTTGTGATGGTTTTAAAATTTTATCAACTTCCCCTGAATACGACCTTTTTTTAGAAGAAAGATTTTTTGTAAATCATAAAATTATTTTTGATATTTATCACAGCAAACTCATTAACCATGGTGATTCTGGTACTTATTATAATATATACTTTGACAATTCGAGATGTAGGAGAGTTATCCATCATGTTAGTTGTGCCTTAGAGGAAGAAATACCAAAGGATAGTAAGAAAAATACTGTTCTCCTTAGAGTGGTTGGCGATAATGTAGAATTCGAGGCAGATGATGAATTGTGTGAGCCAACAAATATAATATCCTTTTCGTTCCTGGTTTGGTAAATAAAAAATGTTTTGAAGTTAAACTCTTGCCGTCGAATAATTTACATTATGAAACTCATAAAGGACAAATAGTTGGAGTAATAAGGACGGTGCTATCTTCCAAGAATACAAAGATGATTTTTTAGAACAATTCAATAGCTTTGTAGATGTACAGGCAGGAGACGCCGAAAACTTCATTTTGAATAAAAAATTTGATACACGGGACAATATCCCCGAAAGTTTGGAGTTACGAAGATTTTCAGAGGGAAATAAATCTAAATCACGTAAGAAATCCTGAAGAAGAAGAAAGGGAACTTAGGCAGTTGTTATGGAACCGTTCCTCTCTTTTCACCATTAATGAAAAGTTAAAGCAACCTGCTTCGTTAACAAAATTCAAAATTGATTTGTTACCAGGAGTTACTCCTGTTTATCAAAAACCTAGACATTTCAACCCAGTAGTCACAGAGACTATACATAAGAAAATGGAAAAACTACTAGAAAACAACATAATCGAAAAAGCAACCTCTGCCTGGAATAGTCCTCTGGTGCCTATATTTAAGTCTGATTCATCTTGACTTTTGGCGGGCGACTACCGAAAAGTGAATAAATTAATGAAAGGAGACTCATTTCCAATACCCAACTTGCAAGATACTATTTATAGTTTAAAAGGCATGAAAGTATTTAGCCAAATAGACATATGCAGAGGCTATTACAAGACATTACAAGTTTTTTTTTGTACCAGGGTTAGGTTCATTTAGATTACATTACATTTACGAACATTATGCTAAATAAAAATTCTGATTTCTTTTGTAAGATTTGAAATAGATTTGAAATTGATGTGACATTTTTGGTACTGTAAATTACAAGCGACTTGAATTTAATAATGCAATAGTGATTGGTTGATAACTACCTAACTGCTAATTCCTTACAACATTTTTCTCAGCTTTATGAATTTCGATGAAGGATGGAATTGTTATGTAAATTGTCTGATGAAAAAAATCTGGACTTACTAAAAGCTAAGTAAGTTGTATTTTTCTTGAGAATTCGCATTTCCAGGAAACAATTGAAAACTTAAACAATTACATGCCAGAGTTAAAGTGCCCATTTGAAATCGGGTATGGTAATCAACAAGGAATTTGCAGTCAGCGAGGAAACTAAAATTTAAGTCATTTATTTTTGTTCTCATATTTTATTTTTATTGAAATTGTATTTTCTAAGTTAAAAAGTCATTTATTTTTTGTTCTGATATTTTTTTTATATAACATTATATATATACTTTATTTTTGAAACGCAATTTGACTTGAATAACCTCATAGTGTAAGTTTCGTTAAATTTTAATATACAAAAGATTGGGAATAAATTGGGTAAACATGTTTTGAAACAATTAAACTATTTATTTTGTTAAAAAGAACTGAAGACCAAACCTTTGAAAATATCTATAAAATTATTTTTTTTTTTAGTTGCTATAAGTTACACGGGCCATATATATATATAATATATTGAAATATATAAAATTTCTGAATATTAATTTTGTGCAAATATTCTTTAGAACGTGGACAATGCGAAAATGATAGTTTCAAAGTGATAGAACAAGTTGAGGCGGTGTCAACTGATAAAAGCCACAAATGCATAATATGGAATATCTCTCAAAGATGAATAAAATTTCCCTTGCAGGGAAGATAGAAGATATTGAGACGAACAACTATTGCAAGTCTCATGTAAATTGATTAAATGCAAACAAAATTATAACAAAATGAGTTTGTTAAACTATGCGAAATTTTTGACTCAAATGTACGATATATAATTCTAAAAAGGAGTCTTCGAAATTTTTTAGAGGAATTGATTTTTTTGAATAATTGAAGTTATATAATATTAATATATATATAAAATATATTTTTTAAATAATATTAGGATGGTTTTCATTAATATCGTAATAATTTCTTGGCACAAGGCAAGTTAACCGATCGTTTGATCATTTATTTATTTAATGGCAATCCAAATTTATTGATTGCTATTTAACGAATTAAAATGCAATGAAAACTCGCCCAACAAACACTCGATAAACTTATCCCTCTATAGCTCCTACAGTTTCCCTTATCCTCCTTATCCTTATATAAGGGTACTATTATCCCTCTCCTCCAATCTCTCGGAACTATACCCTCCATAAACGTATTATTAGGTATAATATGTATATATACATACACGATAACAGAATTTTAAATACATATATATATATATATATATATATATATATATATATATATATATATATATATATATATATATATATATATATATATAGTGTTTTATGTAAAAGGTTTATATATATTTATATATATTTAAATAAGTATAAAAGTAATTTTATTTTCTTAAAATTAAATAAATGAAATATTTTGTTAAATAATGTGAAGCTTAAAAACCCCGATTACGGTTGGTTTTCTTATTCTGAATGGAATGAAAGATTGTTATTTCTTAAGAAATATTGTAGAGTTCTAAGAAATGCCAATCCCGCCCTCTCTTCAGACGTCGTGTATATATTTTTTCTACTGTTTTAATTAATTAATTATATAACATTCTACCTGCTGTTTTTAAGTGTTTTGATTCGCTAATGGTCGTAATCTATGTTACTCAGGTTCATATAAATAGTAAAGAGGAGCATAATTTTGGATCTTTTCCGCTTTTATTGTTGCTGACCGATGGTGTATATAGTTGGTACTTGCGTTGCCTCATATTTCTCGATCAATTTTTATTATATGCTAGTGATATATTTTCGTAAGCAGGAATGCTTTGTTTTTGTGATTTGTTGCAAAAGTAAATGTAGTATTTATTTTAAATTAATATGGTGATATAATTTTCGAAGTGGTAATATTGCTGTATTATTTATTTTAATGATTAATGTAATTAAGGTTGTGTTTCTTAAAGAAATTGTGGTTATTTTATATTTCTTGTGTCCATATATTGCCAAAGAGTGTCGTCTGCGTTATATTTTGGTAAGGATAGTTGCAGTCGATATTGTTGCCACATGTTGTCTGCAGGTAAGCTTTTAATTATTATAATTAATATTTTTCAAGTGTCGAAGCCAATATATTTTTTGTAATAAATATAAAGCATTTTAAAGTTCATTATTTATTTTTTTTAATGTTTGATCAAGATTCTAATGTTTGTTATTTGTTTCAACAAAAGATATTTAATTACGAATAGGCAACTTTTGCGATTGAAAATACAGTTGTAAATGTAACAGCTGATTCTACACTAATTGTTCACACTGACAAATCGACACATTTTGTAAATTTAAATTTGTATAATTTTTCAAGTCAAAGTTTAAGATTACATTTAATATCGTTCAGTCTATACATTTTTGTTAATATATTTTAAATCATTTATATACATTTTTGCCCATATATGTTTATGTATATTATATACTTAGTGAGTATAGTATATATATATTATGGTCATTGATTGTATATAGGTAATAGAGTGTATATAGATAATGAGTGTATAAAATATATATATATATATATAATATACTAAAAGAGCGGTCTATAAAATATATATATATATATATATATATATATATATATATATATATATATATATATATATATATATATGGTCGAGGATCTATATAAATTTAATGTTAAAATATTTTGGTGTAAGTTAATATTTGTTTGTATATATATATTAATGCACATATAAATATACATTACCTGCATTATATGTATATATGGTTCATTGAATTATATTTGCAAGAGTTATTTTAAAGCATAAAAAATAAAATCAGGTACTGTAGCTTTACACATGCGGTGCGTATGTAAGTAGATACCTCGACATCTAGTATAGATATTCATGGATGTGTAAGGCTTAGTTCTTTCTGTAAAAATGCAGTACATATTTAATTTTTTTTATAAAGTATTCTAAAATTATCCCCAGTGCGTTTTTCTCATAGTGTGTCCAAATAAAGTAGTTTGTTTTCTTATTTATTAAAATATTCAGTTAACTAATATATTAGGTCTCAAAGACGTTGATTTAGATTCAGGGAGTAACTCATCTTTATCTAAATATTCTCTGATAACGGAATATTGCTTGACGGGCTCGGGTTCTAATATAAAAGCAAAGAAGCGCGCGTTCGACCGTTTGGCCACTTGAAAGATCTTCGGGAGATACTTGGTAAGTTCTGAATTTTAATGATTGCAATGCCCAGTACCTGCATGAGGCCGAAGCTGATTCGAACAGAAATCTAAGATACTGACCCATTATAGGTTCGAGAATCTTAGTAAGTGTTATTGCGTGGTGGTGTTTCTTGTGCACGCGGCGGCCTGCGCCAAGAATTGTGTATCTGTTGGAAGAGTGAAGTTTTTGACATACAAATATTTATCTGTGCCAAACCACCCATGTACATATATATGAGTATATATATATCAGTAGGTGGGTAATATAGTATATAATATATAATATATAATATATATATATATATATAATATTATATATATATATATATAATGTTGATCTCTTAAGCAGTCTAATGCTAAGAAGAAAAAAATACCACTAGTTTGAATAATTTTTAATTTTTTTTCTGAGCAATAATTTCCTTGAACTGAGAAGACATTTCGTTTATAGCGTGGCCCACCACTGTAATCATAATATATTCTTGTTTAAACCAAATTGTTTTAAGAATAACTTTATAGCGAAGTTCCTTTAAAAATTTTTAATTTACCAAAGATTGATGAGAATAAATTTGGTAAATGTTCGAACCATTAGAGACTATTTATTTTGTTAAAAAGAACTGAAGACCAAACCTTTGAAAATATCCATAAAATAAGTTTTTTTGTTGGTGCAAGTTACACGCGCCTACACATAATTATATATATATATATATATATATATATATATATATATATATATATACTATATAATATATATATATATATATATATATATATATATATATATATATATATATATATATTATATATATATATATAGATATATATATATAGTATATATATATATATATATATATATTATATATATATATAGGATATATTAGATTTCATATGAATATATACTATATATATATATATATTATATACATATATATAATATATGTATATAGTATAATATATATATATAGTATATAGTATATTATATATAGTACTATATATATATATTATACCAGATATATATATATATATATATATTATATAATATATAATATATATATATATATATATATATATTGATATATATATATAGTATATATATATATATATCTTAGTAGAAAAAAACTTACCACCTCCCATCCTATTAATACGATATATATATATATATATTGATATATAAATATATATATATTATATATATATATAGGGTATATACTATATAATATATATTATAGTAGGTTATATATATATTATATACTATATATATTTCTTTGTAGAACGAAGGTTCTTACCGCTTCTAATCCCATAATATATAGTCATATATATATATATAGTAATAGGGTGAGTATGATATATATATATATAATTATATATAATATATAATTATATTATATATATATATTATATATATATATATTATAGTAATATAATAATATATATGATATTCGTTGTAGAACAAAGATGGCTTACCACCTCCCATCCTATAATGACACAGGCCTGATTCCTCTTTGAAAATCTTACTATCATTCCCGTGGCAAATTTGATATATTTCTTTCTGGTTTTAGGTGTAATTGGTTCCGGTCTTTTAAGTTGTAAAGCAAGCAAATTTTCAATTTCATTAGAAAGGCGTTTAATATTTTTCTTAGCTTTGATATTCTTCATTGTAAGTAACTTCTTACAAATATGAAACATAGTTTCGAGGTGTAGCTCATGTTCCAAAGTAGCTAGTCACATATCACCCTATAAAAGTAATCATTAAGAAAATTGTTTAGTGAAGAAAAAAATAGATTTTAAATAAAATTAATATTATTATTTTAATTATATTAAGCTTAATATATAGTTCATGGGATAACATTGCATTAGTTTTACAGAGTCGGAAAAAAAACGTCCTGCTCCGACTTGAACTTTTTAACTGCAAAGTTTCGACATGGAATCTGGACTCTGACTAGGTAATTTCTATCCCAACTCTCAAATTTTCAAAGGTTCGATTCCCGATTCTTCTATTTCAGGGGATTGACAACTGATTTTCAAACACTCTGATTTTTATTTGAACTATAATTTAAAAAAAAAAATAAAATCATATGCCAGCATTCCTAATCCATAGTGTTTGAAAGTCGAAGGAAGTGGAGAAGAATGCACAAGAGTTCTTAAATGCAGTAAATGTAAGAATTTTAGTATGTCGGATAAGCCTTTCTTCAGATTGGACAAATAAAAGGTACTACTAATGTAGAAAGAAGTATTAAACGAATTCTCCTCAACAGAGAATAGTATAAGGAAAGTGGTGCGTCATTTCGGAATGGGCGAAAAAGAACGAAAATTATTTTGTCGCAACCATTAAACTTCACTCTTTTAAACATTTTATGACTGGAGTCAGACCAGATATATAATGCATACGAGAGAAGCATTTAAAGGAACATCCCTATGAAAGCAAAAACAACTTGGCGACCGTTTTGAAAAAACTTTTACTCTATTAAACACAGCCCATCAATAATTCTATATAGATTGCCTAGATTAAAAAAGAATATGATTCTTCAAAGAAATATGCTGTAGAAGAATAGGTGAGTGTGAAAATGGAAGAAAATAGTTCAGAAAAGAAGGTCGCTCAAGAAAAACATTTTTGCAATAGGTTGTGTTGCCAACTCATCTATTGAACGATGTCAGTGTCTATTAAAGCCAACTTTCGCGACTTATCCGAGGCATTACCTTTGATCCATTTTTTTTTTTAAATTTAAAAGCGTACGGATGTGTTTGTAGCAGCCAGTGGGGAATGTGAAGCAACAAAGAGTGAGCGTCTACTAATATTCCCGTAAGCATTCGAGGAGTAAACATATAATCTTCAGAAGCCAATCTGTTACTAAGGTTTAAAAAGAACGAACCATTATCAATGAACTACATTAGAGTGCTCCAGCCCTCTCTAGCACTATATAACTAATCAAGGTCTTATATAATATATATATATATATATATATATGATATATATATAATTATAATATATAATAATAAATATATATATATAATAATATAGATAGATATAATATATATATATATGGTATTGAAGATGAATATATAAGCTTTAGGCGGTGCAAGAACTATTTGAGGGAAGACAAATTTTGGGGGTTTCGGAATTTTTTTCTAATATATATATATATATAGTAATATATTATATATATAGTAATTTATATATATATATATATATAATAATATATATATATATATATTATATATATATATATATATATATATATATATAATATATATATCAGTATATATATATAATAAGTATATATATATATAATATATATTTGGAAATAAAATTTTGTAAGGCGTACAACCTAAATTCGTTCCATCTGATCATAAAATAGTCAAATAAAATGTGGTCAAATTGGTGTACATTAAGCGTGGTGATCATCAACTGAAAAACATGTCAAATTTGTTCATGTATGCTCTACGTATGTGTATGGGCGCGGGATGGCCTCCTTAGGTTCATAGTCTTTGATTTGTGAGTTACAATCACGTTTTTTTGATGTGTTGTGATAATATATAATATATATATATATGATATAGATAATAATATATAGTATATAATATTAGTAATATATATAAATATATATAATATATATATATAATATTATATATAGTATATATATATAAATATATGAATATGGTCAACCTCTGAAGAGCCACAAATCCATATCTCAACACTACATACAGCTACCAAGGAAAAAGAATCCTTGCGTGGAATGCTGGTCCATTTTAGTGCTGGAAAAAGAAAACAAAAAAAAAAAAAAAAAAATATTAATACTTCAAAAACTACAATAGCTACAGCGAACAACGAATACATTTTTGGAATCCTCGTCAAATTTTAGTAGAACATGTCATCAAAAAAAAAATAACAAAAATAAAAAAAATTATTGTTAAGAATTATAGTAATATGATTAGAGAGGCTATTTAGAGACCTTTTAAGTAGTTACTTCGTTAAAATAAATAGATGTTCTAATATTTGTGCTCTTTTTTTTTTTAAACTAAAGAATACCCCAAGGGTTACCCCGCATCGATGGGCAGGAGTCGGTGGTCCTCTCGCCTTCCGGGAACTCGGGTACGGACAATTCCCCCTCCGGAGGGTCCTCCGGAACCCCCTGCTCTTGGTATTGTGGGTGTCGCCGGGGGGTTCCTCCACCCTCCCCTACGGGGTATGGAAAACGTCCCCCTGTGTAACCCGTCGGCTCGAGCCGCCTAAATTGCCTTGTATTACTTTTACAATAATATATATATATACTAGTGTCCCAGCACCCTCCCAAAAAAATAGCCAATTAATTTATTTTATTTTTTTTTTTTACATTTCCCGCAATAAAATTTTTATCTTTTTGAAAATGTATTTTTCATTTTCCTGAAGGTTTTGTAGTTTCCAAACTATGAATTTTTTTTTTTTTTTTTTTTTTTTTTTTTTTTTTTTTTATTTTTTTTTTTTTTTTACAGGTTTCCTCGGTAAAATTTTGCCAGGATCGCAGCAAATGTATCCTTTTTCGTACTGTCATATTTTTTTGAGATACTGGATTCGTGGCTCTCTTCTAGAAGGCTCGCTAATATACGTATAGCTTCTATATTTATATATATATAGTATAAATATATTAAAAAAAATACATAAATAAGATATAATATATATATATATAGGTATATTATATATATAATAGTATATAACTATATATATAATATATTATATATCTAATATATATAATATTGGGTTTTTCTCGTTTGTGCCGTTTGCTTCTCGGCATTATATTTTTAGGCACGCAGGAAACCGGAGACCTGCTCATATGTCTTTAATTCAAATTGGAACATTTACCCCTCGGAAATCATGATAATGCTGGTGGGAAACTTAATGAAAACATAATGGAAATCGTTCCAACACAATGTTCGTTACAAACAAACCTGTATACCACAAGATTAATTGCGAAAATAAATGGAATGTTTCTAATAATACATTATGGTTAAACTTAATGTAGCCAATATTACAGAATTAAAAGTCATATTCGAAATTACAAAAATTAAGTAATTATAATATAATTATAAAATAATATAATAAATTATTATAATTATAAAGTTATCGCACTCATTAACATAGTAATAATAATATACATTATTAATGAGAAATAATAATTTAATATGATAAATCAGATCAAAACCACTTTTTGTATTCAGAAAAATAATGAAAGATATAGGATTTTCAGTGACAGTATTCCACATGTGTTTTAGAATACTTATAAAAATAAACTACTTAGAATTGTGGGATTACCGCTGTAAGCTTACTAAGTATAAATGTTATTAAATAAAAGTCAATTAACTCTCCTATTTCTCAAATAGAATTTTAGAGAAAGGAAAATGATTGATACACTTGTTATCAATAAATAACTATATACCACAATTTACCATTTTACCCTTTAAATATACATATAATAAAATACGTACATTGTACAAAGAGTGTATAACCTATCTATATATATATATATTATATATAATAATATATATATATATAAATAATATATAATATCTATATATATCTATATATATTGATATATATAGGTATAATAATTATTATATATTATGTATATACTATATATTGTATATACATAATACTTTTATAAGATACACAAGGGTCTTGGGTCTAAGTAACTGTGTGGGAAAATTATTTTTCTTGCTTTGGGAAAAGCATGCACTCTACTTCAGCTCTGTGCTTTCGTACCCCATTTATAAGATCAACTGCTTGGCCCACGTGCTTAGCAAGACGAATGCAAAGACTTTGAACTATGATTGTGTGGCTAACCTCGATTTTCCCATTGTGAGGGAGCAAGAATGCAAGGGAATTTGTTCATGCATAGCTGACACGATCATTTTGTTCAGACCAACGTTGAGAACGACTTATTTTGTTTTGGCATGAAGGCTGCGCAAAAACAAGGTTAACATCTGGAAAGAGTTTTGAGTCTGTAGGAAAGGAGACGTTTAAGGGATATTGCATTCTGAGGCAGTTGTTCTAGGCGAAGCTGTTTGTTGAAAATGGAAGTGTTTTCTTGTATGAGTCAAAGTTGAAATCGTGAGAAAATAGTAAGGAAAGCGAGCTGTTAGAACATGTAAAGGCTTTAGTAACACATTTGCAAACCATGTGATTTGAAATTGTTTGTATTCAAACTCTGAATCCGATAAAGGACCCCCTCTCAAAGAAATAAAGGAATCTTTTATCTGAAGATTTTGTTAACTCAACATAGGTGTGGCATTTGTTCCAAGAAGAAACATACCTTAGCGATCCATCGAGATTGGTAGTAGATAATGGGTGCCGCGTGAGGTGGCACATG
>JABUQX010066992.1:10000-22572 GCA_015478945.1 Trachelipus rathkii | reverse complement strand
TAATGAAAATAAATTTAATCTTAAAAAAATTAAAGAATAAAAATAATAAAATAGTTGCACACTAACTGCAAGTTGTATAAAATGGTGGTTGCGCAAACCTGCAACCAGGCCACGAGCCGCCCCTGCTAGATGCCCATACCATCTTAACATCCCTTCCCGCTCGTCCCACCAGACCATCCTCGAATCACAGTCTCTCCCTCAACCACCCGTATTCCTAATCCCCTTCTGCTAACCCCAACAAACGTCTCCAACCCTTCATCTCAAAAAACTGTCCAACTTCTCTGGACCTGCATCAACCCCCACGTTTCAACACCCATACAACACGCGCTTGGGACACAAATTTTTCAAACATACTTATCTTAACTTTTCTGTGATAAATCCCCCCCTTTCCATAATTCTCTCAGACCACTCAAAGCCTCATTCCTTCTCCTACCTCGATCTCTATCTCCTCCTTCATCCGCCCCCTTACCCAAATCCATCCCTAAATATCTAAAAACCCTCTTAACTTCTTCCAATACTACACCCCCTTCTCTAACTTCTAACCCCTCCCCCTCCTATCTTTCCTCCTCCTCCAAACACTAACACTTTACTCTTACTTTGGATTTATTTCTAAGCCCCTTTTTCCACACATTTCTCTCAAAACTCCCTCCCAAATACCTCACCTTCCAATTCTCGCCACTAGGCCATATCGTCGCAAACAGTATCTGTTCACTTCCCTTCTATCATTCCAATTCATGTCAATTTCACCCCCCTCCCCTCCCTCACCATTCCTCTGCAAACACTCTCCATACACAAATTGAATACACGGCGACATTACACACACCTGCCTCAATCCTCTCACCACCCCAAACATCTCACTCTCCCCTCCTAACACTCTCACACACATTCTACTATTCTTATAAAAAGCCCTAATACCTTCCCTAATTTACCCCCCACTCCCTTTTCCTCCAACACCCTCCACAATCCACCCCTCTTCATCTATCATATGCCTTCTCTAAATCTAAAAAACACCCATACACTTTCCTTTCCTCTCATATACTTTTCTTCACAAGCATCTTTAGTGTAAACACTTGTCCACACAACCTCTTCCCTCCCTAAAAATCCCCTTGTTCTTCCGCCCATTCGCCCCTCCCGTTAAATACCTCGTCACTTTCCAAATCAGTTTCTCCCATACACTTCCCTACCAACTTAAAAAGACAAATACTCTATAATTCCCACATTCCAACCTATCCCCTTTCCCCTTATACAGGGGAACAAAACAACCATCCTCCCAATCCTGTGTAACCTCTCCCCTCCTCCAAATATATTATATAACCTATTCAGCCATTCCTCCACCCCTATACCTCCTTCTGCAACTTCACATTCTTCACACCATTCCAAACCTCGAACTTTCCCTTTTTCCTTATTCAAGCCCTAATAATTTCGCTTCCATTTGTATCCTTCATCTCCCCCCCCCAATTCCCTCCCCCTCCTCACCTCCTGCAAATCTTCCTCCCCTCCCCCACCCACTCATTCAATAATCCACTATAAATACTCCCCCCCCTCTTCCTCACCCTATCCTCTCCTCCCATCCACTCCCCATCTCCTCCCTTAATCTTCTCCCCCAACCCCTCCTTCTTCTTCTTTTTTTATTTTACTTCTTTCAGAAACATCTTGCTACCCGATTCAAAATTTCCGTCACTTTTCTTACACCATTTCATCTTTGCTTTCTCCTTCGCCTTCCACCGCCTCTTTGGCTTCCACTCTAACCTTCTATATTCCTCCCCAGCTTTCCAAATCTCTCCACCTACTTTTCCAAACCATTTCAACACATAGCCTCCTTTTCCTTCACCACCTCCTTCACCTCCTCACTCCACCATTTACTCCCCTTCCTTCTGCTTGCACCCACCCTTTACTCCAATACCCTTCTACCCTCTTCACATACTGCCTCTTTAAATCTCTCCACTCCCCCTTCACCTCCCCAATTCCCGTCCCTCTTCACTTCTCTCCACCTATCCTCCATACCCCTTTTTTTTTTCTTCCAAAACTCCCTCTTACACATAAATGTCTCCTCCAATTTTCCCACCTTTATCACTTCTATCCCCTCTTTTCTCCCCTTTCCCTAACCATCACCTCTCCCCACCCTTCATCCTAGCACCACCAAATAGTGATCCGATATCCCCCTCCCGCCCCTCTAAATACATTACATCATAGTAATCTGCCTCTATCCTTCCCATTTACACACACATCATCCAGTCCTCCCCCCCCTTATCTCACTCTTCCATGTATACATATGATTTTCACCTTTTTTTGACCCAAGTATTCCCCACTGTCATTCTTCTTTCAACACACACTCGAACGACTTCTCCATTAACCATTCCTCTCCCACCCCAAATCGGTCCTATTATTCTCCCACCCCCTCCCTTCCACTCCTGCAAATTCAAATCTCCCAAAGACAAATTTATATTTACCCGAAATCCCAAACACTCATTCACTCACATCCAAAAAAATCTTTCTCTCTCCTCCTCCCTCGCTCCATCACTGCTGCATATGCGCATATAAAAAACCTCCCCGAATTTCACTTTTACCCACATTATTCTCGAACTCACCTATTTGCATAATTTTACCTTATCACACACCTCTTTCCTCATAACTATGCCTACCCCTTCCCTCGCCCTCATCTCTCGTTCACCCCTGATATCATACCCTTGTATTTTCCAAAGTCCATCTCCCTCTTCCCCTTCAGCTTAGTTTCTGTTAACCCTAGCACATCCAACCTTTTCTTCAAACATTAACCCCACTCCCTCCCTCTGTCAAATCCTATATATATATATATATATATATATAATATATATATATATTAAATATTATATATATATATATAAAATATATATCATATATATATATCCAACTCCGCGTCCACATCGTGTGCCCTGGTAACGGAAGAGGAGGGATTTTTCTTTTCCCTCTTCCGGCCAAAGGAGCTCTGGTTGGGGCAGGACAGGCCCAGCAAGCCGCTGCCCGACATGACCTGCTTGCAATACCCAAGACTCAGCCTCGGAACAGGACAGATTTTTCGGCTCACGAACTAGGAAAACGGACTATGAATTCGTATACACACGAAAAATTTAGATGTGCAACGTGAACGGTGCAAACCTATAGCTGCAAGGAGAGGAGTGGTAGGCGTTGAAGAGGAGGTAGGAGGATGACCTGCTGGGATATGCGAGAGAGATGAGAGAAGGAGGAGGTAGTGATTTTGGGAGAGAATATGTGCTTGGGTGTACAGTGGAGTAGAGCAGTTTGAGAAAGCATGGAGCGGGTTCGAGCGACCTTAGGATGAGATCATATGTACTCGAAAGCGAGGGAATAATGAAAACATATGCTATGCAGTTTTCAAATCATGAGAAGGAAATGACCATGTGTTCCAGGTATATGAACCCCAACAGGGACATGCAAATGAGGAGAAGGAAGAGTTTATGGAGTTGATGAAGAGATGGGTAGGTTTGAGAAGTGAAGAAAATATCATATGCGTCCTGATTGGAGATTTTAATGCAAGGGTGGAGAGCAGGAGGAGCGAAGTGGAAGAGGGGATAGGATGTTTTGGAAAGGAGGAAAGAAATATAGAGTGAGAAAGGCTGTAGGACTTCTGTGTGAAGAGGGGTTTTAAAATCATGAATACATACTTTGACCACAGAGCATCACATATACACACCAGGTACAGATGGAACAGCAACACTGGAGAGTTTGATCAGAAACCGGTAATAGATTATGTAATAGCTTCAGATAGAAGAATGATACTGAATGTAAAGGTCATGCCGGGTGAAACTATGAATTCAGACCACAGGCTGCTGGTGGTTGACTTTAGAATTAGAGCAGAAAATAATAATACTTTAGACAAGAGAAAGATAGTAAAGGTGGAGTCCCTGAAAGAACAGAGTAAAAATGATGCATATAGAAATAGGGTAGGATAGAAAATAGACCAGCTAGATAGAGAAGAGATTTTTAAAGAACTGCAAGAGAAGATAATGGAGGCATCGGGGGAGGAGTTAGGATACAGATATGTGGGAGGTACAAAGAAGAGACACACAGATGGTGGAACGAAGTTTGGAGGAGACGGTGTAAAGATAAAACACAAGGAGAAGAGATTAAAAAGTAGATAACAGTTCAATCAAAACAAGAATATGTAGAGGCCAGAAAAGAGCAAAAATAGTAAAAAGAAATGCAAAAGGAGGCAGCGAGGAATGATGCGAAGGCCTTAGCAAGAAGATGCAGCAGTAATAAGGAGAAGATATTTAAAATGGCAAGAATATATAGAACACATAAGAAAAGACAAAGTAATATTAAGAATAAAGAGGGACAAACCCTGGTGGAAGCAGAAGAAATAAATAACAGATGGAGGGAATATTTTGGTGAGCTTCTAAATGAAGGAGAGGAGGAGGAGATTGGAGGGCGAGGAGTGTTGGAGAGAGATGAGAAATAGGATGTGGATGAGAAATAGGATGAAATTACCAGAGAAGAACTAGAAGAGCTATAAAAGAAAATGAAGAATGATAAAGGCCTCGGAGAAGATGGAATGACAGTTGAGTTGATAAGGAGAGCGGAGAGGTGTTGAGAGAGAGGTTTTGGAACTTCTAAATGATAACTGGGGAAAACTATATTTATTCCAATTACAAACGAAAGGAGACTCTGGAGAGTGCAAAAATTACAGGGGGATCTCTTTCATGGATCATACGGCAAAAATATATGAAAGAGTGCTTAAGAGAAGATTGAGGGAGATCAAAGAACAACAACTAGGTGAGGAACAGCATGCATACAGGAAAAGTAGGAGTACAACGGACCTTATGTTCGCCTTGAGACAGATTGGAAGAGAAGATTTACGAGTAAACAGAAGGAATCTATGTAGGTATGATCAAGGAAAGCTTTTTTGCACTAACTTAGAGTATTATGGAGAAATGTATTGGAATGGAGTGAGAGGAATGTACAAAGTATGTAAAAGTGACAAAGTGTAAGAGTAGGACCGACCGAGGGCGGAATTTTGCCGGGGCGGCCGGGCCGGGCCGGGGTTGCTGCTAATTTAGCGAGGCGGGCCGGGCCGGCTGCCGGGCCGGGCCGGTGAGCTAAAATTGAAATGTAAGTCAAAAACACTGAAAGTTTTAAAACTTAGGATGAAAATTAAATATAATTTCAATTAATTAATAATTTAAATTATAAAAAAGAATACATTTAATTAATTCAATTAAATAAATAATTTCAAAGAAATTTTTGTAGAAAAATAATTGATTTTCCTAGAGATAAGTTGTATTAAATATATATTATATATATATATATTATATATATATATATATATATATATAAATATATATATATTATATATATATATAGTATATAGTATATATAAATTATAATAATATATATATATATATATATTAGAACTACTTTTCGTAGTGATAGATATTTACTTTAAGAGGAAGCCCTTGGATTCTTTTTTAGTGTTTTGCTTTACTGTCACTTCATTTTATTACTAAATGAACACAAATTAAAAACATTTTTAAAGACACTTTTTTTAATAAAAAATTTTAAAAAGAAAGCTAATTTTCGTCCCGACAAGCGAGACCTCTTCAGGCTAAGGACTGGATTTCTTTCCTGATCTTCATCAGTTCAGTGTGTTTCCGTTGGTCTGCTATTTTCTTCATGGTTTTGTAAAAATTTTATGTTTTCAGATATTCATTTTGTATAAAAAATCTATCTAAACTTCACCGGGATGCTTATTTTAGTTACTATTATAAAGGCAAAAGGATTCCATGATTTTGCGATGGTTCGTGTGATTGTATTTCTGATCATCTTTATATGGTTGATATTGATAGAGTGGCCTGTGTTACGACTGATGACTTGTTAAAGGCTGAATTTATGCTGGCCTGTGCAGGTCATCTGTATGTAGATTTTTTCTTCTTTTCTATGGTTTCACCTATATATGTTTATTGCAAGTATTGCAAGGAGTGATATATACAGCTTTGGGGGAGATTCTCTTTCGTTTTGGGGTTTGAGAATGTTTTTAAGTGATGTTATTTGATGGAATGGTTGAGGGTAATATTTTTTGAATATTTGTTTAACGAATTTGCGTTAATGGAGAATTGGTAAAAAGGAGTGGTTGCTATTTTCGGGGAAAAGGTGCTATAGTACTCTTTTTTGCCATTTTGTTAAATAGCTTTTGTGATGAAAAATCAGAATGTAAAGTCATTTAGAAAGTATTGGGATGATTTAGTTCTGATGCTAGGAAGAGGGAAGCACTATACGGAATGGCACAGAGAAAATAGTTAATCAATAGTTATTGGATTAGAATATAGATGACATTTTTGTCTCCTCCCTCACAACACCAACCCTAATGATGTCCTAAACATATAACTTTATTCATCCTTCCAGTTCAGTATACGATACAAATGCCTTCCAACAACTCTCCCCTTCCTCGATTACCTTAATCACGGAATAAACAATCACTTGCAATCACTATATAAAAGAAAACACATTTCGCACCAAACTATATAACATTGGTATCTAATCATTCCCCAAACACAAAATTAACTGTTCTGTCATCTCTATTTTTCTCCGTGCCTTTCGTATATGCTCTCCCCTTCTTCTAGCACAAGAAAATAAAATACATCCACAAAACTTTCAAATCACTTTTACTATCCTGAGTTTTTTATTCACAAAAAGCATTTAACAAAACAAAAAAGAGGTACTATAGCACTTTCGAAAAATAGCAACAACTCCTTTTTACCAATTCCTCAATTTCCATTATATTGTTAAAAACAAATATTACCAAAAATATTACCCTTATTCCATCAAATAACATCACCTAAAAAACATTCTCAAACCCCCAAAACGGAAAGAAATCTCCCCCAAAGCTGTAAATATCACATCCCCTCTGCAATACTTGCAATAAAACATATAAAGGTGAAACCATAGATTTGCAAAGAATAAAATCTACATAGCAGATGACCTGCACAAGACAGCATAAATTCAGCTTTAACAAGTCATAGTCGTAACACAGGCCAATCTATCAATATCAACATAAAAGATTATCAGAAAATCAATCAACACGAACCATCGCAAATATCATTGGAATCCTTTTGCATTATATAATTATAAACAACAAATAAGCACCCGTGAAGTTAAGATAGATTTTTATACAAAATTGAATATCGGAAAACATCAAAATATTTCAACAACAACATGGTAGAAAATAGCAGACCAACTGAAACACACTTGACTGATGAAGATCAAGAAGGAAATCCAGTCCCTTAGCCTGGAAGAGGTCTCGCGTGTCGGGACGAAAATTAGCTTTTCCTTTTTAAAATTATTTCATTAAAAAAAAGTTGTCTTTAACAATGTTTTATAATTTGATGTACGATTTATGTAAAAAATGAAGTGACAGTTAAAGCATAACCACTAAAAAAGAAGTCAAGGCTTCCTCTCTTAAAGTATTATATATATATATATAATTATATATATATATATATAATTATATATATATATAATATTATATAATAGATATATATATATATATATAATAATATATATATATATATATATAAATATATATATAATATATATATATTATAAATATAAGAATTATATATATATAATATAATTATATAATAATATAATAAGATATATTATATATATATATATATCTATATATATATATATATATATATACATACATATAGACTATATTATTAATATATATATAAATATAAATAATATTATAATAATATATATATTATAAATAATAATTCAATTTAAATAAGATTAATTTGAAAAGAGAATTTCGGAAATTAGTGAAATTTTCTTGAAGTACTCACTTTTAAATAAATAATACATTAATTATTTTAACAATATATTTATTTCCTTTCGAATTGAAATATTAATAAAATTTGAATATTTTTTTTTTTAAAAAACGCGGAAAAAAAAAATTAATAATTGGAAAACAATAATTGAAATCATAGTAAATACCCAAAAAAAAATTGATTATATTTAGTTATGTTTTATATATTCTGCATCAATTTATAACAAAGGAGTAAGGAATAAAAATATATTTTTTATTTTGTTTGAATAACCCTCTATAATTTAGTGTAAATACAGTTAACCCCGCAGAAACCCCGGTTTTCTGAATTTTGCCGGGCCGGGGCGGGCCGGCCCCGGTCGTCTCTAAATATGAGGACAGGGATATAAAATGAAAAAATGGCTTAGGTGGCGAAGGGATGAAACGTAAATGTATTTGTCACCCTTATTGTTCATAGCGGGAGGTTTAAAAGGAGGTGAGGGCAATGAAGGGAACTCATGATATGCGGATGACTTGATCGGAGTGGAGTGAAGAGAGAAGGAAGGAGAGAAATCACGAGATGTGTCGCGGAAAAAACTTGAGCAAAGAAACTACAATATTGAACATTGAGGAAACAGAAGTGATGATGGTGAGAGGGGGAGGAGGGTTGGAAGATCATGGTAAATGGAGAGGCTTAAGAAAAGTTAAAAAATTTAAAATACTGGCTGGAATAGTATACAGAGGACGGGGGTTGAAGCAGAGATCACAATAGTATAACGAAGTTAGAAGAGGAGGCAAGCTGCTATCCTTTGATGAAGGACCAATATATGTGTAGAGGAAAAAGAAGTGATTACGAAGAAGGTTGTTATCACTATAGCTATATGGGCAGATACATGTGCTATCAAAAGGAGATGAAAGTAAGAACAGCAACGAAGTATGAAGATCTGGGAGCCAATAACTGGAGAGACTAAGGAAAGATAGAATAGAATGGAAGAGAGTCGAAAAAGTCGGAGTGACACCCTGCGAGGAGATAGATGTTGGCAAGTATTTAGATTGGTTGAGGACATTTGAAAGATGCAGGGACAGCTTGCGGAAGAAACGATGGGAATGGACGCTAGATGGAAGAAGACTCAGAGTAATACCAAGGAAGAGATGGAGGAGGTCGTGGCAGATTCGTTGATGATATGTGAGCTGCCTACGGTGGAGGAAATACAAGAGAGAAGACTGTGGAAAGACAGAGCCGAGTGGAGACGCATGCCGAGTCCACTGTGTTCTACAAGACCAGGAATCTTCCTGGGAGGGACAGTATGAAAGTAATATATATATATATTATATATATTATATATATAAATAATATATAATATATATATTATAATTATATATATATTATATATATATATATATTATATATATATAAATAAAATAAAATAAATAAATTAAAAAAAATATAATAATTATATATTTTATATATAATATAATATATTATATATATATATATATATATATATATATATATATAATATATATATATTATATATATATAATATTATTATATATATAATATAATATATATATATATATATATATAATCAGTGCAGCTGGAGACCTTGGAAGCTGGGTGCAGAACAATTTTGCTCATTTAATTTCATTTTATGAATGAATATTATAGTATATATACATATATATATTATTATTATTATACTATATATATATCTATATATATATATATATATATATATATAATAATATATATATATTAATATATATTATATAATAATAAACAATAATAATAATATATATAATTAATATTAATAATTAATAATAATAATAATAATAATAATAATAAATAATAATAATATTAATAATTAATAATAATAATAATAATAAATAATACATAATAATAATAAAATAAATAATAAAATAATATAATAATAGGAATAGGATGAAGATGAAAAGCTTCTAATTAGAAGAGTAAAAGGAAGCCAAGCTAGTAAAGAAGACTGAAATATCTTTACATATTTTTATTATTATTTTCTTTACTTCCTTGAAAAGAGCCTCTGTCCGTGAGTGAGTGACATTTCTTATATGATATATACTAATATATATATATATATATATATATATATATATATATATATATATATATATATTATATATATTATAATATATATATTATATATATATATATTTAAGTTTTACATACCATTTTAATAACTTGAATAACTTAATTGTTTGAAAAGATCCATGTGACCTACCAACTATAAAAACTATAAAACTGCAACATTTCCCTTAAGGCAAGACCTCACTCACTGAAAAAATAAATGTTAATTTCCGAAATAAATTTATCTTAAATGCAGCCTCCCTTCTATGTATTTTTAATGGAAATTTTAAATTTGGCAACTTTGCTTTGCCTCCGTTTAAGAAATACCTCTATATTATCGTCCACGGTTCTTTAGCATCCCTCACAATTAAAATGATCCTTCCAAAAGGAGAAAGTTTTCGATGTTTCCTTTATATTCTCTAGTGTCTTTTAATCAAATTTTAAAGTCAGTCTAAAAGTAAAATTTTTCAAATCTCCCTTGTATTTTGAAGTGAATTCTAGCAAATTTCTTCAGTTTTAATCAAATTTAAACACTATTGCCTTATATGTATATGTTAGTAAGGGATATCCTCTCTCCAGTCCCTACTTTATGGCGCCTATAATTATAGGGAAGGCACTACCTCCCTTGCCTCACCCGAAAAGACGCCATTAATATATATATATATATATAATAGAGATATATAGAGAAAGCATATATATATATATATATATATATATACATATATATATATATATCATAGTTTATTAAAAAATACAATAATAAACGTAAATAGAGGTAATTTAAAATAGCTGTCCATTCTAACAAGTACCATTAAAAACGAAAGAACTCTGATATCCAACCTGGGGGTTACATACATACATACATATTATTATTATTAATATTGAAGAAACACATACATATTACATACATATAACACATACACACACACACACACATACATACATATATTATTATTATTACACATATACATATTATTACAAAAAAAGTTACACACACATATTACACACACACATACATATAAATGACATATATTACATATATATGCTATTATTACACATATTATTACACACATACATGTTGGCTACATACATATTATTATTATTACACACATACACATACACACACATACATACATACATATTACATATGACATAGTCAGAGGTGGGTACCTCCGCTTCCTCCTTAGTCCAAGGTCCAAGCGAACTGCTCCCGAGCGGGACTACCAGACAGTGCGTGGACCAGCGGAGGAGCGGAGTCGCCTGGGTGAAGCTCGCCATGTGATTCTGCAACGTGCGGACTCAAAGTGCCTGCCTGTTCCGCACCTTAAAAAAAAAAATAAAAAATATAATTTCATTAAGAATTCCATTGTTATAATAAGAAATATAATTTTTATTATTTTATGTTTATAACTAATTATACCTAAGACTTATTGTTTTTTAATAACTAAACTTCCAAAACCAATCTATCTCCTAAAGGCACCTTTGCTATATAATAAATAACATTTAAATTATTCTTATATGACTGAAATAATTCTCATCTATAACTTCTTAATTAATTATATTATTATTGCACAACAGCAATATTCTAAATCAATTCAAAACCTAAATATATAGAAGATATATATATATAGAAGATATATATATATATATATATATATATATATATATATATATATATATATTATATATATTTGGGGTTTCATGAAACTACTAACATATATATATATATATATATATATATAGAGAGAGAGCACACACATATATAGCAGGTGCTATATATATATATATATATATATATATATATATATATATATATATATATATATATATATAAATATATATCGAGCTGACACGTAAGACTAGCATCGACTCTGCAGAAGCTCGTGGCTTTCATGGGATTCTCAATGTCTTGAACGAAATAGACCTTCTAATGGGTGGCAGGGTGGCCAAAATATTTCAGAAGGGAGGCAGAATGATTTACGTGTGAGACCCAACTACCAATGGACTGCTGGAAGGAAACTAACACTAGCACTCCTCTCACCAAGGACATCTTTCCCCTTCAGCATAGGCAGAATTTATTGAGAACTGGTTCATAAAATATAATACACCTCTCCCTAGTCCCTCTGCGGCTGTAGAGTGAATATTTAGTATTGGTGGGGATATTTTGAGGGCAAAGAGGTCAGCCTTAACTGCTTTTAGTTTTGAGCACCTAATCTTTTTGAAAGGTAATATGGATCTCTTGTCCTTTGAAGACGACAATTTTGTAAATATTCATTCAATTTTTCATATAATATTATAAATAAATTTTTTGTAAAGATATATACTATTTAGTATTTAATATTAAAATCTTTTGTGAAGTCGCACATTATTAGCAGGAGACGTGCGGACGTGCGGACGTGCGGACTTGCGATAGCGGAGGTTTGATGGTCTGAATAGGTGCGGAGGAGCGCTAGCGGACTACGTTTTCAGGTGTGGAGGTGCGAGAGCGAACTACCCCTATAAGCGGGGTGTCCACCTCTTATATATATATATATATATATATATATATATATATATATATATATATATATATATATATATATATATATATATATATATATATATGTATATATATATATATATATATCGTATATATATATATATATATATATATATATATATATATATATA